>JAHWFO010009918.1:206189-281806 GCA_023313115.1 Rhysida immarginata | reverse complement strand
TTGTAAAATCCTGGTTACGCTCCTGGTATCTAAGAAATAAGCAAGCGAGAGAACGTACTCATATACAGGATGGATACAAAAATGAGCCCCCTCCCCTTTTATTTTCCTAACCGAAGCAGATATGTCAATTTTGATGAATCCAATGAATAGGAAGTTGTGGGTGACCTATCCCATGGTGCGCTTTTCATCATCCCAAATATGCAAATTAGGACACATTCAAATCCCATCTTAAAAACCGTAACATTTCCAGCTGTTATATGCTCTGTACTGTCGCATGTTGGCCTATATCCAAAAATACGAAATTTAGCAGTTTCTTTTACGATTGAAAATAACGACACGGATCCAGAGGACTAGTGGAATTGAAACTTGGATTGTCTAAGATTCCACAGGGTGTTTCCTAAAAGTTCCAGTATTTATTGTATTCTTCCTGAATTTATAAAATAAAGTTGTGTGCGTACCATTGAAAATGAACGAAGAGAGCATCTCTTCTAATGTCGTCTTGGACCGTACGCGAAATTGTAATTTTTAGGATCATTTAGAATGTGAGAATTATCGGATCACTTTGTTCTTTTAATACCCCATAGAAAAAAGCCGGGGATGGCCAGACTTTTTCAAAATTTTCTAATATTGGGTACGCTAAAGTTCCCGTATTTTGACTTTGAAAATTGAAAGCTTGAAAATTTTTTACAAGTTTGGCCATCCCTGACTTCTTTCTGTAGGAGTATTTAAAGAACAAAACTGTATGAAGATAATCCCCACACAATATTAGAGTTGAAAATTGCAATTACACGTCACTCCCCAAAATAGGCGCAAACTTACATTTATTACAAATAGCTGATATGCCAGGCGTTACTCGGGTTGTTTGTTTGATGAAATTTTGCAATATCTGAATTTGAATATAAATAAGATTACATGAAAAAACAGAAGTTCATCTTTTTCAATGGTACGGACACAACTTTGTTTCATAAATTCAATGTTTATTGCCGGAATTTGTACAATAAATTCAGGAAGAGTGAATATAGGAACTTTTAGGAGGCCCCGTACAAAGATATTAAGATTACACAATAATATTAAATGTCATAAAACTAAACCAGAACCAATGAAGGCCAATATATACTATGGTTGGAGACAGCCTAATAGATCGCTAAACAATAAAACAGTGTATCTCGCTAAACTAAATTAACGGTAAATAAAATCTTGTAAACATTCCAAGGAGGAGCTTTAGCAGTGAAGCAGAAATACATTTATACGTTTATTAAAAAGAAATTAATTCTCGGCCCCCCCCCCCCCCCTCCCGAGTAGGATAAGGCAAGTCATCTATTTTAACCCCTTCATCTGCACTTTTTACCTCTCCCCAAGGTTTTTTTAATCAATAAATTGATTTTCTCGAACGTAATATGTAAAAAATGTAAAAAAATGTAAATCATCTTTTCGTCCTCATCATTTCCGAACGTATGATATATCACATGCCATATGTTGCCACAGTTCTAAAGACCAAGTAACTGCCATCCCACTGGAACAACTGGGCCTAAACTTCATAGTAATGTAGATCTTGCCTAGAGGAATCTGGATACTGGATTTTACGCCTTTACGTGCCTAAATAGCACATAGATATGTTGCCCTCTCTGAATCCCACCCCCGTAATTCCGACCCCCGTAAACCAAACTAAATAGTGCAGATGGACATGCCCACAGTAAGCTACATTCCGAATTTCAACCTTCTACCTCAGAAAATGTAGAAATGATGAAGGGTGATTCAAATCGTGTGTAAAATAAAACCAATAAGTAGCTCCATTTTTCTGCTACTTCTAGATTATGAGCACTTGAGCAATCGTGCGTCGACAAAGCGATTTCACGTGCGCGCGCCGAAGTCAATAATGCTTAAAAGATGAACAGAAAATAACAAATATAAGGAAAACAAAGGAAAACAATAATGTATTCCTTCTTGACAAATCGATTGTTATATGACATACCAGTATCATTGAATTCTTTATACTCACTGTTTTAGCACGTGAATTCGACTTGAAGGGGTTCACGAAAAATTCTGAAAAGTTGATACGGCCGAGCTAAGACTTTGATGGTCATATTTCTGAAAACAGAATTTGAAGAAGTTAATTCGTTTTCAAGTTATCGTGCAAACGGCGGACGGCCGGACGGATAAACGTACAGACCAAAGGCGCATTCTTATAAGTAGCTTTTATGCTAAAGCTCCTAATAAAAGAGCGCTATGGAAAACTGTAATCTTGTAAGAGAAATACAAAATACGATGACAAGGATCTAAAAAAATCTATCAGGCTCAATAAAATATTTGATTTTCGACCAAATACGAAATACCCATAGAAAGTGTTACTCTGAATCAAACAAGGTGAAGCACTGAAGTGACGTAATTTCATTTAAAAATTTTGAGAAAATAATAATAAAATATAAAACAAGCTCAAAACAACTCAGTTTTGATTCCTCTTTAAAAGCCAATCTCTTCGTTTGACTGCAAATTAAATGAGAGTTCATCCGATGTAACTATTAACACGACATTTTAGCTAGAAAATATCAAATAAAATTATACTTAAGAAATATCTTTTTACAGTATCTCTAAATCCCTCTCAATCGCAACTCTTTATAACAGAAAATTCTCACTCGAACGTTGGGAATTTCCAAAGAGAGAGAGAGAGTCAGTCAAAAAAGCGCCGTTCATCATGTGACAGACGGAACGACAACGATCGACTCTCTCTATGGAGCGCTGGAAAGAAAAGACAAGAAAAAAAAAGAGTGTAAGAAGGAGAGGTGGTGTTAGAAAGGGGGGGGGGTAGATTTTTAAAGCTGCGTTTAATTTATGAGAAGTAACAGTGTCAGTTCGATGGCTGCTCTCCTGAGAAAATTAGAGCGACAATCTTTCTCTCTTGGTCGGTGCTGCGGAACTAACGACATTTTTTCTCATTGGGTGACATCGAAAATTAGCACTTGGGGAAAATTACGCCTCAGATTCATCTCCCAGCATACCCCCCCCCCTCCCCACCTCTCTCTTACTCTCTTTTACCCTACCCTCCACTCGTTTTCCCATCGAAGACGGCGATGGAGAGAGTAATAGAGGAGAGAAGACAAAAAAGAAAAAAGCCTCCGGGCTCTTGCCATCTTTCGATTTTCTTTTCTCTCTCTCTCTCTCTCTTTTTTTTACCTCCCATTTTCCATTCTCCATTCTTCATTTTTCCACCTTCCCCCCTTAAAACAGAAAAATACCAAAACTTGTATTGAGGAAATGAAAAAGTTTAAGGTTATTACCCTTTTGGATCTCAGATAGGAAATGATTTTTTTTGCTCTGTCTCTCTCTCCTTTTATATTAATAATAATAAACGTAACAAAAACTGTTATAAAACCGGGGATCATTTTTAAGAAAAAAAATTACAGGGTAATTTCTGAGAATTTAAAATAGGTGGTCAAGCTTTCATATGCTAACAAATCGTCTATACCCTGTAAAGAAAGTATAAACTCGCCTACATAAATAAACTATGAAGCGATAAAAAAAGAAGAATTTGATTTTTGTTTATTAAACAAGAACATCAGAAAAGCAATGACAAGTCAAAGAAAGTTGCCCGATTAAGCAAATGAGATGCAAACTCGATTATCGTGATTGAGTAGCAAGTGACTGTTCAGTAGGTTGTAAAGTCAACCTGGACTGCCAAAACCACTGACATCGATGAGGCAAGGATAGAATCAGAATGTCCAGCAGTTCTTCTAGGATTCTCTACTACCCTTGCTCCAGAGCAACTTTCAGCTTAAGAAATGTTGTGGGAGGCATTAGACGGTCTACCAGACGTCTTCCCACCGTATCCCAAGCATGTTCAATGGGATTTAGGCTTGAAGAACGTGAAATCTAGCCCATGCGTTCGATTCCTGCCTCCTGAAGCATATTGTTGAAAAGATGAGCACGGTGGAATTGCATTATCAGCCATGAAAAGAAAGTTGTTTCAAACAGCTCCAGCATAGGGTAACACGATAGGGTAGGATCTCATCTCGATATCTGATAGCAGTCAGCGATCCGCTTTGTTGACCTGGAGGTCGGTACGACCACCAATGCTGAAGACAGTCCACACCAGGATACCCCCAACACCGAAGGAGTCAATTTCTCGCATGAAACCTGGATTCTCCTTTGTTCCTCGTTTACGCCAGATCAGGATACTGTGATTGTCAGGCTGCAGACTGAACCTTGACCTCAGAGGAAAGGATAGAAAACCACTTATTACGGGTCTAATGACGATTCTCATCAGCATTACGGGTTCTACGAAATCAGGAGATAACGGAATGCATATCACTACTTGCTAAGCATACAGTCCAACAGGACGGAGCTGATTTCGTATGGTCCGAGTGCATATACCTCGTCTGGTGGTAGCAAGAAACTGTCCCCGCAGATTCGTCGGTTCCTTCTTGCCAATAACTTCAAGTAATGGTCATCTCTTGCTGTTGTGGCGGATAGGCCACCTTGCCCTCGTCTTCTTCGTACTGTGCAGATTTCTGGAAAGCGATTCCACAGTCCGCTTGGTTTGGGACGTTCTAAATGCTGCTGCCACTGACGTTCCAAGTATGTGTTTAGACGTCCGATGGCTCTTCAAGCTTCAGATTCGGGCAAATCGTGTTGCAAAGGCATTGCAAGACATTGGAAATTGAAGGATGCGCACTTTAATGATCAAGGAGAGTACAGATATTCCAGATACTTAAATGAATTTGTGAGCAGTGTATGAAGTCACCGAACTGTTTTATTAATTGAACGTTATCTATATTCTCATTTATATTCTAGTTTGTTATATTCATCTTTATCTCTTTTTTAGCAATTTCTTCAGATTGCCTATCTTTATCATATCCCAAGCATTTCTGAGTGTTATGTCCATACACAGTGTTGGCTCACATTGGTTAGGGCGATAGAAAAACGTCGATCATTTCTCTTTTTACTCCATTCCATGGTAACATTCACCGAGAAGCATTATTTGTTGGAATCTCCAGTTTGCATCTCCTATATAAGAGAACAGAGAAGTTCTTGGTATTATCGGGAGACTAGTTTTTCCTCCTCGAACACAATTATCCGAATGCAGACGATAATTCCGCGTTGTCTACTCAATCTTTCCTTAGGTTGAGTGTGTAAATCATGCCAATATGAAGAGTAACCATCAAGACTGAAACGTTTCTCGTCAGAAAGAAAAACAGTTTCTTTCCACTCCCGGCACCATTTCACAGCTTTCTTAAAGCCTTAGCTGCAAGGCGAGCTTTCGATGAATGTCGTTTTGCTCTTTTATTTTTCCAAAATTGACATGGCCATTCAAATAAAGCTTTTCCACCCAGTTTGATGCGACACAGATGTTGGCAGCTGATGTGCAATCTGACGGGATAGACAGATATATCACTACAAGTAGCAAGAGCTTGAATTCGCCTGTGTTCCCGAGATTGCAACTTTTGAGGTCTTCCAGATCTCTTTAGTTCCACAGGCACCACCTTTTTTTGATAACATTTTGGACAGCAGTTTATGAACACTGTATAGTGATGCTATTTGCCTCGTTGACCTTTCTATCAGTGA
Organism: Rhysida immarginata; assembly: GCA_023313115.1. Lineage (NCBI taxonomy): Eukaryota > Metazoa > Arthropoda > Chilopoda > Scolopendromorpha > Scolopendridae > Rhysida > Rhysida immarginata. Next base: position 276,247 of record JAHWFO010009918.1, on the reverse strand, counting down.
AAAAAAATGCATCTTCCTTAGTTCTTTCCGGTTAGTAATTTAATAAATACTTTTCGGCAAAAAATATTAATGGATAACACCTTCCCCTTACTTTCAGTAAAGAATTAGCTCAATATGTATATTAATATGCATTTAAATATTCAAAAATCTAATGATTTTGTCTTGAGTTTATACTTCTTTACACATAATATTTGTTTGTTTTGATATCTGTAATCGGGAAGTTTATTTACTCACGTAAAATAATCTATTAAAATAGTGGGCTCTTAATAAACAGTTATTGCTCTTGTATGGTTGAGTTTATACTTTTTCACAGATGTATCAGCGTCCGACATCATGCAATCAAATTATTCCCCATATTTATAAAGACACTAATTTATTTCACAAAAGAATAAATTAAAAGTCATCAAATCGGATCCGTTTACCTTTCACTAATTACTGATTACAACAAACCCCAAATTCTAAAGAAAAGCGAATTCAAAATAAATGACAATTTATAAGGCAGAAAATTAAAAAACTTTATTTAGAAATTTAAAAAATTGCGAACCCGAAACTTATTTCTTTTCTGAGAAATCGCCTCGAATCATTTAACTTTCCGAGAAAAACTCCTAACGAATTCGCTTATTCTTCAGGACCGCCGCTCAAATGCGTTGCATTCGTTCTCTTTTGTGCAACGTCAATTTGCCCCCCAAGAAAAAGAGGAAGACGATTCGAGAGGAAAACTCAATTGCATAGCGGGCGTAGAGATTCATTTTGACACATTTTGTCACCGTCGGTGAATGTGGAATTAATTTGGACGATATTTTGGCCGAAGCCAATCCCCTTTTGAGGTTTGTCCATCCAACCCAATCGCATGAAAACGGAGATACGCCTTTCTTATACGTCATGTATATGTACATCTATAAAAATATATATATAATCTGTGACTTCTGTCATGTTAAGTAACCAATAACATCTCTTATCTCAGATGTTCCTTTGTGGTAAGAGGCTTTTCCTTCATTTACAGGCAATTCCACACGGCAGTTCCTTATTATTTTTCAATAAATCTAGATTTAAGAAATTCTTATTGTTTCTAAATGCATAAACAGAAGATTAAAAAGAGTTCGGTAATAATCGAACGTGTCATTCCGTTCTTCATTTTCAAGTTTGCCGCCAAAATGCCCAGTGGGCATTGCCCACAAAAATTGAATCGTCGTAGCCCATTCTCACACTGGTTAATCTTATCCCAGAACAGTGTTAGGGAAAAGATTTCATTATTTCCAAGAATGATATAGCCAAAGTTATCAACAGCAGAAGACGAGCAGATCCAAACAATCAATAGTGAACGAAAAACGCAACCCCGTTCTTCCCGTACTAAGGCTAACATTCGAACAGTGAAGAGGCTAGTCCTTTCGGAAAATCCATCAACACAACGGGCCATTGCAATCAAGATTGGAACCTATGTTGCATCGGTAAACTCTAAATTATTCGTCAAGATTTGAAACTAGAACGCGGTTATAAGTTGCGAATTGACACTTTGTTGCCAAGACACATTGCAGAGAGGCGAACCAACAGGAAAAAACTGTATGAACGCTATTTGGAAGGCGACAAATGGAAGAAAATAGTCACCTTGGACGAAGCTTGTGTTTGTTTATCTAGAGATGACAAGATACGACCCAAATGCAATGTTAAATTTTTTTTATTCTGGTTATTCTAGATGATATTTCAATCACCACGCCCTAAAATCTTTCAAAACAACTTTTTTTAAGAAAAAAGAGGTTTTCCCCCAAGTTTTATATCGCAAAAACATATCATATTTTGCATAAATTAATGATGTAAAATAAAATATAAACATTAAAACTCTTTTCCACAAATAAATTATTTGTGGAAAAATGTTTATAAATTATTTTAAAATAAATTAGGAGACTTTCGTAGTTAGCATCAAGTGACTAAATTATTAATTTACAATAAAGCTTATTTTCTGTTATTTTATATCGTCTCATATACTCTTGTGTTTTGTTGAAATTTAATGTACACTAAGTTTGATTGTAAGTAGATTTTTATAAATGTTGTAAACCACAATATCCTTAATATATGAGCAGGAGTTTATTTTGATATCCGCTTCTTCTAAAAGAAGCTGGAGTCTATTATCGAGAGATGGCAAGACACGTGCATTTTTTTATTCGACTCTATCTGATTGGGTGCGTCAATGCAAAGAGAGTTTTCCGAAAGGATTCATGGGTGAGTTACAATGGAATATCAAAACGGTAGGATCTAAAGCAAATATAAATGCTGCCTACTATCAGGAAAATATCCTGGAACACATATATCGTAACGATATCCCATGGTTATAAAGCCCTTCTAGGGCGAAGGACATGTATATCCACCAGGACAAAGCATCCAGCCATACTGCTAAATCGACTGTCCGGTATTGTACTCGAATGGAACAGGAAACTGGGATTAAAGTTATCCCATTCTCAGACATCCCTATCAAGACACCCGATGCCTCTCCCATGAATTTTTATGGATTCGGTCTCCTTAAAATAGCGCTTCATGTAAGACATCCGAAATTATGGAAAGCCTGGCAAGAGGAGTGGAACAGAATCGAACTCGCATGGACGGGCCATCGCATAGAGCACAACAGATTCCAATAGATCTACGGTAAGTGTACTCTAGTCACCATAAACATGAAACAACTCTCCGTATGTATAGTGTCAACGAACAGAACACAGCTCATTTTGATTTTTCAGTGATAAACTCGAATTTAGCAATTGAGATGTTCTCAGCTATTATAACAGGGTTTTTGGTTAGTTCTTTGTCAGAACTTTCCAAACCGAGTCATTGAGAGAAATGGTCTAACCAGTGCTCACCACTTTCATCAGTAAATAGCCATCTTGATTTTGCATAAATTGACAAGTTAAGGAGGAATTGTTCAGAACATACTGTATTTCCTGACATTGAAACTTTGAAGGCAAGGATATGAGGTCTGAGGCAATTGTGACTGAACACATGGCGAGAAACTGAATATCCCTTAGATGTTCTTCGGGCATCAAACGAAGTACATGCTCACAAGCACATACATAGAAAAAAAAATATATGTTGAAATAAACAAAAATTGAGCAAAAACTGTAGAATGAAACAACCAAAGAGATAAAATAAAATCTAGTTTACGAAACTCACAGATATCTATAGCTAGTTTACGAAAACGTCCAGAAAATTTCTTCTTTTCGGAGATTTAAAACTTTGCACATGCATACCTTTTCCACCATATAGGAAAAAAAAAAATCCAAATTATCCCAGATTTATCACTATTGATGAAACGTTTATTCATTTCTTGCGTTTGTTTTATATTGTACATCCAGCATTCTTCCATGGCGATTAAGCGACTAAAAAGTCATCTCGTTGGCGTTGCACATTTCCAACATCAATTACTTCATCGGATGCTTATCGCTGTTGTTTTTGAATGGATGACAACAAACGAGGGATCCATCGGCTAACTTTTACATGCTAAAAAAGAAGCTAGACGACCTTCCTTATAAAGTAATGAGTACGCGCTCAGATAACTCGCAATTCTTCTACCTAATGGTATAGGCTTTCTGTACTTACTTCAGAATTTTTGTATAATAAATGTTTGAAATCAGAGAAAGACTATGCTCAGCCTGCATTTTGCAGTAAAACCCATAAAGTGAAGTTTTTAATTTTCAAAATTTAATACGTGCTCACAAAAATCGTAAACATCGAATTCTCATTGCAATGCATTTTCATCGTCAAGGGAGATTATGAAATTTGAATAAAAAACAATTGTACTTCTTTTAAAGTAAATATGAGATTTCCTTCCAATTGACGCCTTTTAAGAGGCAGAAAACGAAAAATTCAATAAATAATTTTTTTTTTCATGGACATGTAATACTGAATTTTTACAAACAGGGAAAATTAAATATATTAAATAAATTATTTTCTCGAATTATTTTCTTAAAATTGTGTTAGTGAGGAGAAATAATATGAAACATTTTCAAGAAAAAGCTTCGGGGACGATATATTAACATAACTATTTTATGGGAAGATGTAAGCTAAGTTTAAGGGCTGATTACCAAGAGATATTACAGTTCCAACTGATTATCAAGAAAAAAGATAAGCAAGTTAAGAACTTCTACCGAAGGAAGTCTTCGATGGATTGGCTAACAGCTACCGGAAAACAGGGCAACAAGGAGCTTGTGCGAAATGTCACCAGTTGATTGTAAAAACGAGGACGGGATTGAGTAACCTAATAAGGGCAACGACAGACAACGAAAGATGATAAAAGAACATTATCATTAGTAAGAGGTTTGGAGAAGATTTAGAGGTAATGGAAATGCGAGGGTTGTTCAATGCGATTTGCAAATGATAAAGATCTGTTGTTGAAAAAGGAAGATAATTTGCGGAAATAAAATAAGCATACTCTATGGATTTCACATCAATCATCAAAAAGGACAAGAGTGAAGTGGTTGGTGATGAAAGGCAATGATAATACAGCTAGCTAAAGAACTACGCTGGAACATCGGTATCGCCTGTATGGTTTTTACGAATTTCATTACGTTCCTGAAAGCCGAAACAACAACTTGAGCATGCTGCATATTTTGTTGGATATCTTCACAAATAAATTTCATGAAATCAAATAGACTATGGGCTTTTTAAGATTTCCTTCAGAATTTTCTTGCCTGATAACATCTTCGCTTTATTGGAACTTGACCAATTCCATCAACTGATGTTGCGCAGAAACATGAACTTTATAAATATATTTAGAAAGTTAATTTTTTCACTTATCCTCTTATAGTCTAGTCCTTTTTTTAACTGTAAATAACTTATTTATATGAATTTCATATGTAATATAATCCTAATTTTTTAAAATATGAATTGTTCTATGAATTATGGATTCAATAGTCTATTGTAAACTATTCCACGAAATAGTTAATTTTTTAAATGCATTTTTCAATGATGTTAACAACATCATTACTGTATTTGCGACGTCGGTCGTTCTGTTGCCAATTTCTTTTCGACTTTTTTGATTTTGACTTCAGATTCGGATAGAGCATCAAAAAATAAATAAAACATGTAGGCAAACATGTCCTATCCACTCGGGAACATGGATAAAATGACGGTCAAAGTTTCATCAAAATTTTAAGTGTGTGATATTATATACATTGGTCAATCAAATGATACTGCCTACTCCGGTCAATGAAATAATATTTCCGGACCATCTGAACCTAAAATAATGTTGGTAATATATAGCGTGTAAATTAAATGTTGGGTGCTACTTGGAGGGTCGTTTCCTAAGAACAAATTAAGACGAAAATGTTCTTATTTTTTTTAATAGATGGCTTACGTTTCCATCGTGAACTTTGAAAACCGGTAAACCGCATAGCAAAGTGCATCAAAGTACATGGTGGACATTTTTGAACTACGTACAGTTAAAGTACAATATTTATTACCGTTCAGAGGACCGACGTAGTGCAATCAATACATTGTTTCTCCCTGTTTTAAACATGCCTGTGGAAGCTTGAGATTTGATATGAAATAATTGCATTGCTGAGAAGTTTTACAACCGCACTGCCGGATATGACGATATTTTCAAAGTCATTTTTCTCAGAAAAAAAAAAAAACAAAAAAAAAACTTATTGATTGCACAACTTAATAATAATTACTGTACTGTAAGTAGTTCAAAATATCCACCATGAACTTTGATGCATTACGCGGTTTAATAAGACATTTCAAAGTCATTTTCTCGAAACGTAAGCTGTCTATTAAAAAGCTTCCAAGAACATTTTCGTCTCGAAACAATCGTCCAAGTAGCGCCCAACACTTAATTTACATCTATTATAATATCAGACTTTAAATTTTAACCAAACTTTGAGCGCTATTTTGGCCATGTTCTCGAATAGGGGACATGTCTGCCTACTATAACTTTTACTCACCTTTTGATGTTCTATCCGAATCTGAAGTTAAAATCAAAAAATTGGCAAGAGAACAACCGACTTCCAAATACCGTAATAATGTTTTTAACTAGCTTGCGCTTTTAACATCGTCCTAACAACGCAGTGACACGCATTCTCAACTGGTTTTCTAATGTTGATGCAGCTGAAGTCCAGATCAAAACAATTAAAGTGGCGATATTCGCAGAGCATGATAATATTCGGAAAAAGCAAAAGAATAAGACCGAATAGCAGATGGCTACATGATATTCGAGGTTTGATTTGCTACCCAAAACGTAGTCCACGTGGCTAGAAACGAAGTATAGTCAAGCGAAGAATGCTTCTTAATCCACAAAAGAATTGGATTTTTCGCTTGATTATCCTGTATCCCACAGTTTTTCACATTTGTACGGCTGGGAAGATTCCGCTATTGACTACGAACTACAGGATGCACTGTATTATACAATATAAAATAAGTAATCAAAGAATTGCTGTATTACTGAGGGGAAAAAATCCAATCTTAATCATCTTGAAAATACAACATAGCAGTTTTCTACATTTGAAAAAATAATGAATGAGAAATATTATTCACTTTATTTTTTCTTGAGCATAGGCATCTACCCCTTTAACATTAACTTCAGTTGAAATTTTTATTTGCTTTATTAGATTATATGCAATAATAATCAAGTTACTTGCAAGAGAAAAATAAATTCCTATCGCTCAAGTATGTGTTTATTACGATGGATTCCGAATGGAACAGTCAATTTACATAGAAATGTTTTTCCAGGTAATTCTTAATTGCGTCAGGGCTGAAATTCTCTTAAGTTCATTAAGCGTTTTCTGAATCGTAAATGCTTTACAATTAACCAAAAAAAAAGCTTAGGTAAAAATAGGATTCTTACTTTTCTTTCGTCCTGTACGGCGTTCGGGGATTAATTAATTTAATTTTCATTTTTCAAATACTCAATCTTGAGCATCATTGAGGAAATCTAATAATAACAAATTTATAACCTAAATTCTATTTTGATTAAATCTTATTTTAATTAAGTGAAGCATCAACACGGCCCAGTAGAACACGATCGACATTGAAAGCAGAGCCGCAAATCACTCCACTAAGCTCAATCTCTTTCAATTACTACTAAAATCGTACATACGTCAACATATAAAAAAAGGAAATAGCAAAGAACAAAACACTTTTATCAGTGAGACTTTCACTCATAAAATCGTTTTGCATGACAGCCACTTTTTTTTTCTTCTTCTTTTATTTTCCTTCAGGCCCCCCCTTTCCCTTCCTTTCGTTTTCTTTTCTTTACTCGATCGTTTGCAACATCGGGTGTCCGGTGTCCGGTGGCCATGACAAGCATTATCGCTAAGAATGACTGCAACGACACAATCTGGACAGACAACTAAGAAAAAGGGTTTAAAAAAGAAGGTAAGGTAACACCGAACGACATTTACATGAAATGAAAATGGCCAAAAGGACGGACGACTCGTCGCTACTGGACACAGTTTAACGGCGAGACAGTCATTCAATGACGCTGACCTTTGATCTCGCCATCTTCCAAATTCTACTTGGTTAATTTTTTTTATTAATTATTTTGGACTAAAGAACCACATAAAAGCAAATATAAGGAATTATATTTGGATCTCCAATTCATTAAAAAAAAATTTTTAATTTCTTTTGCAAGTTTTGATGAAATAAATAAATAAATAAATAAATAAATAAATAAATAAATAAATAAATAAATAAATAAAATAATTAACAGCATCCATCAAATTAAGATAAAAATGATTTAATTGCAGAATCAAGTAATCCAAGCTTAAAAGCCAAATGGATTCCAATAGGCGTTGGATGCTTACGCGCGATCAAATTCCAAATCCGATTAAAACAAAAAACACACTCCAATTGAAAAATTATGAAACGATGAACAACACATACACAATATCAAATTATTTCATAGAAAAACACGGAAATGTACAAATATTAAAAAATAAATAAATTAAAATCCTTAGTCAACACAACCTTACTCGCATACTCGATCCAGTAACCTAACACAGTCGACTTCGAAAAGCATAAACAGATTCAACACCTCCAAAACTTGATTGGCTCGTTTGAAACATGACCATTTATCAATGAATATGATAAAGAAAAGATTAAATCACTGTTAACACCCCTCTTTCGGGAGTCAAATTTCCAAGTTCTATGATTGATTACACGAGAGAATGAAGAGGCGACCAACGCATGCAAATGCCGCTAAGGTACGAACGAAAACTGTAAATTAAATAAATGCGCATTTTATTGAGCGAATTCAGTTGAAGAGAATGAGCAACAACAAATCGATAAAGAATTTAATTTATGAATTTATAATATTTTTATTTTCTTAATGTATTCATATTATAGTAAAAACTTGAGGTTGAAATAGACAATATGAAGACGAAATAAAAAAAAAAAAAAAAAAAAAAAAAAAAGATAAAAGGCTCAAATTAAAAAGTTCACCACAGTCCTCCCCCCCAAAGAAATGCTCAATATGTTGTGGTTGTTCTCTGTTAGATGTTGCTTCAGAACACACAATCGATGAGCCTTGTTGAGATTTCACCAAATTTTCTTGATATTTTATTCATTCAAAATGTTGTGATTGCCGTGTAAGATGCTGCTAAAAAACTTACAGAATTGATGAGATAAACTTAGTGAATCTTCTTCTTGGTGATGGGCATTAACTTTGCATGTATAAAATGAGACTCAGCAGCCAGCAATGTTCATCATCAAAAAGAATAATATAAAAGATTCCAAAGCAATACGAATTAATCATTTATTGTCGAAAAGAAAATTAAGAATTTTGATTGTTGATATTTTTATAAATACTCATTTTATACGTATTTTTTTAATATGTCCAATAAATAATCCAATCCTAGCTGAGTTTGGATATTGAAAAGCTCGCCTTTATATTGTTATTCTGCTTTGTGCATTTCTAAATTCCTAATACGTTGCTTATCCTGTAGTTATTGCACTGAGTCTTGAATTGGTAATCAACATAAATTCGGACTAATTCAAGATTCAATTCAATTCATAAGCAGCACCACCAATTACGGGATAATCAACCTCTTAGAAAATTTAGAAATATAAAAAACAAAATAAACTAACATAAAGAAAAACTTCTCAACATCCAAACACAGTTACCAATGGATTGTTTATTGGACATATTAAAAAATTACATATAAATAAAATATTGTAAACATTCCAAGGAGGAGCTTTAGCAGTGAAGCAGAAATACATTTATATGTTTATTAAAAAGAAATTAACCCCCCCCCCCGCCCCCCCGAGTGGGATAAGGCAAGTCATCTATTTTTACCCCTTCGTCTGCACTTTTTACCTCTCCCCAAGTTTTATTTTAATCAATAAATTGATTTTCTCGAACGTAATATGTAAAAAATGTAAAAAAACTCGTATCTTCTTTCCTTTCTCATCATTTCCGAACGTATGATATATCACATGCCATATGTTGCCTTAGTTCTAAGGACCAAGTGACTGCCACCCCCGCAAATCCGATCCCACTGGAACAATTGGGCCTAAACTACATAGTAATGTAGATCTTGCCTAGAGGAATCTTTACGTACCTAAATAGCACACAGATAAACATATCTCTGAATCCCATCCCCGTAATTCCGACCCCCGTATACCAATCAAAACCAAGCTAAATAGTGCAGATGGACATGCCCACAGTAAGCTACATTCCGAATTTCGACCTTCTACCTCAAAAAAAAAGTAGAAATTATGAAGGGGACGGACTGACATTATAAAACCAATGAGTAGCTCCTTTCTTATTCTACTTACGAAGGTCAGTCAAATGAAAACCGGAAATATTTTTTTACAGCTCCTTTATTACAGACAGAGTTGGTACACTATTTTTCAATGTAGTCCCCATTTTTTCGATGCATTCCGCCATCGAGTCGGGAAGGCGTGGATACCTCGGGGAAAAAAAATCTTCATATAATGGAGATCTTGCTTATAGGAATCTGCATACCGAATTTCACTCCTTTATATGCATAAATACACCTAGACCTTTTGGTCCCCTCTAATTTTCACCCCCAAAACTCCGACCTTAGTGGGCTAATCAAAACCAAACTAAATAGTGAAGGTGCACATGCCCATAGCAAGCTACATTCCGAATTTCAATCTTCTACCTCAAAAAATGTAGAAATGATGGAGGGTGATTCAAATCGCGTGTAAAATAAAACCGATAAGTAGCTCCATTTTTCCGCTACTTAATAATAAGCTTATAGATTATGAGCACTTGAGCAATCGTGCGTCGACAAAGCGATTTCACGTGCGCGCGCCGATGTCAATAATGCTTAAAAGATGAACTGAAAGTAACAATAAATTCCTTCTTGAAAAATCGATTGTTATATGACATGCCAGTATCTTTGAATTCTTTACACTCACTGTTTTAGCACGTGAATTCGACTTGAAGGGGTCCACGAATCTGAAAAGTTGATACGGCCGAGCTAAGACTTTGATAGTCATATTTCTGAAAACAGAATTTGAAAAAGTTAATCCGTTTTCAAGTTATCGTGCAAACGGCTGCCGGACGGCCGGATAAACGTACAGACCAAGGGCGCATTCTTATAAGTAGCTTTTATGCTAAAGCTCCTAATAATACGAGTATTCATAAAAAATGCCAACAATCAATATTCAATTTTTTTTTCTTTTCTTTTGCATTATTTCAATGTTTTACAATTAACAGCTTGTCATTGTCAAAACTTCAAATTATTTTAACAACTGTCATTTAATTAATAATTTAAGATTTTAGGTCATTTTAAACTTCATTGTTAAATAGTTTCTTCAGGTGTAGATTGCCCAGACGAAGGGCGGAATGCTATAACGCGTCGACAAAATGATTAATTCGTATTGCTTTTGGAATCTTTATTAATACAGCAATACAAAAAAATGCCTATTTCTACTAAAACGAAGATTCACCAAGTTTATCTACAAGGTTCATCAACTTGTAACATGAAGCAACATCTTACAGGACAACCACAACATATTGAATACGTACATCTTTGAAAAAATTGTGGTGAAGTTTTTAATTTTATACTTGTGAGAAATATTTGTATTGTATCGTTTAGAATTGTATCGTTTTAGAAGTCTTTGTATCATTATAGAAACTGTCGAAATCTATAAAGCATTCTTTTCCACACTAGACTTATTATTAAATACCCAGACAAACTTTGATATTTTCCTTTCTGATCTTTTATAAACGCTTTTACCCATTGATTGTATTTCATCTCCCTGTAATTGTTGTATCTTCACCTATTTTTTTCTAATTTCTCATTGCTGCACATCAAATTCATTGTAAACATCTTTAGTTCAAATTTAAAAAAGCGGATTCTTTACTGTATCACAACCTGAAGAAGTCGGGTACAAAAGGCGAAACCGGTTGTTCATCTTTTTTATGAATCTTCATCATATTATCTATTTTAATGAGGTTTTGAACACTAGAAGATAAATTTATTTTGTGTTACAACATTCTATCATTCTGCCCATACAGAAATTGTATGTTAAATGGACGATTTAAACACTCTAAAAAATGCATCAAACTTTATTTTTATTTATTTATTTATTTATTTATTTATTTATTTATTTTACAGACTACAGCTATAGAACACTCATATCTTCTTTTCTTAAAAATGTGCTAAAAATTAAAATATCAAATTTAGCTCTTCCTCTCCAAGAAAAGAAACAATACTACTACACAAACGCTATCATATAGAAACAACACAAGAACCAACTTTTCCGCTTAAAAAAATAATAATAAACATGACTCCCCTGGATCAGAAATTCAACACATACAAAAGAGTTTCTGTTACACTGAATTTAATTAAAAATATAAACAAAGTCGGATCACACACAAAAGATTCGAAATGCAATGCAGCAACTTTTCATTTCGAAGAATCCAATCTAGCCATAAATGAATCGTTTTACTTGTATAAAAAAAAAAAAAAAAAAAAAAAAAAAAACTTGTACCTAGATACACACAATTTTTTTTAATAAGAAGCAAAACTATTTCCAAAAACAGAAACATTCATAAAGAAAGAAAATAAGTGAATTTTCTAAAATCAATCCTTCAAACCAACTGCATTGCTCATAAAGCGCTGCTAAATCTCAGTTTCCCTCTCGAGGTGCAAAAGAGAAGAAAACGGAACCCAATCTCGCTCGAAGATAAAGAAGAGGAGTCCCCTGAAAACCCCAAAATAAGCCCCCCGATGATGTGATGATACAGACATCCTTCTCCTCCTCCTCCTTCTTCTTTTCGGGGGAGGGGTGTATGTGTGTGCCTGCAACGTCATTTTACCAGATGTAACGCTCCGAAGAAGCAAAAGAAGACGACTCCGTCCGATCGAATTACAGTGTAACACTCCAGTGATGTCCGTAAATGTACCTACAGTGGGGGCCACTTGATAACCCAACATCATCATCCTTCTCTCTTTCCATCTCCGATCAAATTAATACCACGTTTTCACTTTACCCCACATTCTGTCTCTATTTTTAAATCCTTTTTCTTTCTCTTCATGAAAACGGATAGTCTCTTCTTAAGCCTTGTCAATATTTCCATTAAAAACTAAAAACAAAAAAAAATGGAAAATAATATTTTTAAACAACAAATCCCTCCCTTAAAGAGGTCTCCATTTATTTTAGTAGGCTAATCCTTACCACAATTCTCTTTTTAATAATAATAATTTATTATACATTTTAATAATAAAAACCTTGCGTGTTCAATTACAGAAAGCAATATTGTGTTCGCATGCTGAATATTACAAACATCGGAATTTTGATGATGAGGAAGAGAACAGGAAGAAAGGATGTTGTTTTAGATTTTCAAATGTTTAAATAAACTTTTTTTAAACACTACTGCAAACAGAACGCGGAAACGCTTTGATTCTAATGTCGTCATGAATCGAGTACTCGACTGTAATAAATTCATTCAATTAAAGTTCATAAACGAAGACGCGTTTACAAATTGAATTCCATAGTATAAATGAAATCACGCAATATAAAACTGTACATTCAATACGTGCGGAATACGTTCTTCCAAAAACCACTCTACAATATGAGAGCTAATAATACTGTATATCAGGAATCAATAATTCAATCTAGGCAATATCATAGATTTTTTTTACAGTTTTCGAATTTCCTATATAACAAGCGCTCGACTTACCGGATTTCGATGTTTTTTTTTAAAAATCTAATAGTCAGACATAATATATATTTAGAAGCTTTTATTTCTTTGTGTACAATATAGCACTGCAAGCCATGTTTCAAACGCGATATTACGTTTCTTAAATACCGTCTATGTCAAAAAAAAAATCGACGCATGCCGAAAAATAGAATCGATCTCAACAAAACTACACCTCCAAAAAATCAGAATTTCTTAGATCTGCTTGAACATGGCCCTAACAACAGTTATCTTGGTAGTCCTCCTTGGCACCCTCACAGATCTACAAAAAAACAAGTTTTTTGATGTTTTTCGAAAAAAAAAAATACTCCCATGGTTGCATTCTGTCAATTCATCATTGAGAAGATGCGCTCTATTCAAGAAAACTAAACAAGCATGAAGCAAATTGAATTCAACCACTCAAAACCATGTTTTTTTAATGTTTCTTGCAATAACGACATTCCACATTTTTTTCGGGCATTTGGTACTTACTTTTCAACAACATAAAATCCGGTCACACTCCATAGATTATCTCTAGCTTGCGCTAGCTTGTCTTGGCCAACCAGATCGCCAGATCTCTCTATCCTATCGAGCACATTATAGGCGTCGACGAATTAGCCCGCCAATTGTAGGCCATTAGCAAGTTATAATTCAGAACATTATGAATCCATGCTACGCTGTATAACAGCTTGTACCCAGCCTAAAGATAGAACCAACACCACAGTGACCTGTTCATTTTGTATAACTTTCTCTGTTTAATAAAATCATTCAGTTATTCTGAAAGTCTAATCATTTCTTCTTCTCACCAATTTCTTTTATGCAAACTGTATACAGGGTGATTCACGGCGTGTGTAAACAACTTCGGCATTTTGTTGGGGAGGTCAGATCGAGCAAAAACAGTCATACGAATAGCACTGGTTAAAATCATTTGTCAATTGTTGATGTCCTCTTTCTCCGTATAAATTTCGATCAAAACTGTGGATCATTTCCAATTAGGTACAGAATTATAACAGATCACGGCTTTATTTGTGTCGTAGCAAATAGGTAAACAAAACACATGTTATGGACTTATAATTAGCATTTAATTTAAAAACATAAGAGAATATAGCAATTCAAAATGTACCCTTTGAGCACGACACCTACGAATCATCGAATCAAATACAAATTACGGCATCGTTATTGCGAATTTGATTGTCTGCATTAATTATCCGTTGGAGTAACTGTTCACGAGCATGGACTGCAACAAACAAGTGATTGACAATTGTTAATAGATTGTGTTTTGCGTTTTTAATGGTAAACATGTAAAATTTCCTACTGCTCTAATAAAACTTTGATCTGTTCTAATTCTGTACCTAAGTGGAATACGACCCATGTTCAAATGACATTTTTTGCTCGACCTGACCTTCCCAACAAAATGCTGACGTTTTTACACTCGTTTAAATCACTACGTTATTTTCTTCTGGGCGCACGAATTTTTTTGGGGGGAAAAGTATCTACTTCATCACAGCATATGAATTCCTGAAATAGTTTTATTTACCAATTACTAGACTTCCTTATATTTCTTTACTAAGAATTTTTCTTATAATTCCATCTTAGTTTGGAATAAGCCTACTTTTAACAACTGAAGTACAACCTCAAAGTGTTTAACCTGTGTGCAGTCTTCTGAAACATAATTACCTAATTTTTTTCCAGGTTTGTATTTTAGATTTCATAACTTTTAAGGTATGTCCGCATTTTTTTAAAGCGCGGGACATATGAAACATGAAATATGTGTGTCTTTCATCGCTGATTACGGATAACGAATTCAAATTTCTCTGCGGTCAATAGTTTTCGAGATATCGGCCAAAAAACGAATTTCCGAACTATGCTATATCTCGAAAATGGTGAGTCATAGCAAAATGTAACTAAAAGAGATTAATAATTCCGAAGGGTACTACCGAAAAAGTCATTACTATCGATAATCGATATTCAATATTTCAATATAGGATAGTCGATATCGATGTGACGTATACTTTTGCATAAAGTAAACTTATTAATAAGCATAAATTTGAAAAAAAAATCAAAATTGGACTAATCGTTACGGAGATATAATATACAGAGTGTCTCAGAATTTATTGTACAAACTTCTAGGGGAGTTAGTATGGGTGATTCTAAGCAAAAAAGTTCATATGAACATGGGTCCAAATTTGAACGATAACTGAGATATGACCAGAAATAAAAATGCCGCCACCAAGTTCAACAAGTTAATAACTCAAGTCCTGTAAAGCCTAGTTAATGAAATTTGGAGGAATGACAAGGTACATAAACGTGTGTATACCGTTAAAATTTGATTGAATTCCAACAAGAAGTTTCCGAGTACAGAATAGAGTTTTGTTCTCAAAAGCATTAATTATTTTCCTGATATAACGTAAATAATTGCGTTATAGAAGTATAGGATTAGTAATACAACAGTTTCCTATTTTTTAGTCTTAAAAACTCAGCTGATCTTGTCCAAACTGATGTATAGCAACCTCATCATTCATAGATAGCCAGTGAAGTGCTAAATGTGCACAAACACAGGGATAGGAACAAAACAAAACCCAAAACTGAATTCAAATCCCAACAAAAATAGAAGAGTATACTAAATGAAAACCACGTATATCCGAAATCGCGGATACCGAAATCCTGTACGTAAAAGAGAGAAATTCGATAAGCAGATTTCTGTAGGCAAGATCTACATTACTGACATTTGGGCCAAATTGTCCCGGTGGAGTCGGAGTTGTGGGGGTCGCAGTCACTTAGTCTTTAGAACTATGAGATCATATGATGGCATGTGTATATCATTCGATCGGAAATGATGAGAAAGGAAAGAAAATAGAACTCTTTTACATTTTCTAAACACTACGTTCGAGAAAATCAATTTAAAAAGTGCAAATGAAGGTATAAAAATAGATGAACTTAGGGCTTCCGCTACTTTTCTATACCTTCCTCGGGAGGATTAATGTCTTGTTCAATAAGGCGTCTACATATAACAATGTAAACTACCTTAATGCAGTGAGGTACAGTTTATCAACTCAACAAATGAGCCACATAGTACAATGATATGAAAGAGTGCATATATAATTGCAAAATATTCTTTGCATGTAGTTTAATTTAATTCACTCACTCATAACTCCATTCATATGTTCACATTTAAATTCCTCAGAATATTTTAAGCTCGTTTTGGTGATAGCCTGCGCATTCCAATTGGTTTTGCAGTGGAATAATATTAAAAGTGGAAAAATATCTTCACGCATTACCAATACACTTAAAAGTGTTCCTAAATAAAGAATCGGCGATCCACTCTACTTTGCATACGCCTTCCGGACAAATGTCGATCACTTTCTTCGATAACAGATGCAAAGACCCAAGCCTCACTCAATACGCCAATTTTCCCAGTCTTTTCACCGAGCGCTATTCATTCATACGTCCACAAAGGCACGACGGAACAGAAGCAGGTTTATTTTCCACGATCATGAATAAATCCCTTAAAACCCATTTAAAACATTAACCTCTCCGTCCCCAGAGACAACGAAGAGAAAATGAAATAATAATGACGGCAGGCAACACAACAAGGCGCTTAATAAAATAGCAAGAGGGAGGGAATACGAAAAAAAAATGAACATTTAAAACAAAGCTCGAGATAAGACAAGCCAGCAACGTTAGACAGCAACCCCTCCCGACGGGGATCGTGTCGGCGATAAATGGCTTCCGATGACAATGGCGGCGTTGTGTGCGGCGACGGCGATTTTTCACAACGACAATGAAACAGAAGAGAGAATAGCCCAGGCTAGTCGTCAGCCACGCTCCGCTCTGCCGGTCGGTCATGGGATGAGTTACAGAATCCACTTAGTACTCCAACGCCGGTCTGGCGACGGAACAACCCTCCTTCGCTCCTTCCAACAACAACAATCCCGCAAAAACAATTCCTTCAACAATCGCTCTCACATTGTTACTATCTCTCGTATAGCGAGCGATATCTCATTTTTTCATTCTCTTCTTTTCCTTCGCCTTTCTTCTTAAAGTGAAAATTGTGGTTCTGTGAGTAAGAGAGACACGAGAGAAAAGTTCTGAAAGAGGAGGAGGAGGAGGAGAAAGGAAGGCGAGTCAACGACCATTCATTTCTGCAGCAACGTCGCCACACGGACGGGCTCCACACGCACATTACACACACGTACACACCCATACACACACACGCATGTTAGAACCCAGCCTTGGAGAGAAGAGAAGACTGGAGGGGGAAACGCATCGATCCAAGCTCGAGCTTAAGGAGCTCCAGAGGGAAAATCAACGCCCCCGCTCTCTCTCTCTCTCTCTCTCTCTTTTGTGACAGAAAGGACAGTGCAACACGACGGACGATGACAAAAGACGCGCGTGGCTTGCTTCGCCTACGTCACTTCCCTTCCTTTCCCCACCCCCTTCTCTCTTTCTCTCTCAACACAGGCAATCAACAAACAAAACGACCACAACAACAACAACACAACTCGTTTCCAACTCGTGCCGCGAGGAAATCCAATACAATGTACAACTCTTCATGCACATATATGGACCATAATCAAAAACTACATATCATTCCCACAACTAAAATTCCGTATCTAATGCTTTGTGATCGAAGTGCATTGTAATAAACGTTTTCGTGAAAATGTTACAAAGAATTTGGAGCGCATCCAAAACCCAACAGAAAATTGCTGGACGCCAAAGGAAGTGCTTTGGTATTGTACGATTAAAAAGGCAAACGCTGAATGAAGACATAAGCAACTAGTATAGATGTATATATACCAGTTGCTGTTTATAATAAGAGCTTTCCAAACACTCAAAAAAAACAAGCATACTACAAGTCTGTGATAAAGTGGATATAAAAACGTCACAACGATTTCCGGCCACCATTCAATGTGACGAGTGCCTCAGTGTAAATCTGCATGAATTTTTAATATAATATAAAAATGAGCCTGTTTTACATAATTAGTACAAAAAATTATTTCAACTAGACATTTCATGAGCTTTTTTTTCAAATAAATTTCCTTCAACTATAAAGCACGCGAGTGTATAAACGCATGAATTTAATGGGCACGCAATAAATGCAATGATGAAGTTTTACGTGTTTCTTCAATTTCATGCTATAAAGACGCCCATTATTACGAAATAAAAGGTCATGCCGCCATAATGCGAATATTTTACAATTTTTATATTATGTATCAGAGTACCTTATTAATATTCTATAATTTTCACGAACATGTGGAGAAAAACTTTGAAAACAGATAACGTGCCCTATCCCGATACTGTAAATTATTCTGCTTTCCAATTCGTTAACATGGGAAAGCGGTTCTATAACTTAAAGTTTCCGTTGATGAAATTAAATGAAAACTTCGCAGCACTTTGCTTTTCTGTTTCCAACGATGTAAAAGTTATACAGAATGAGTCAAAAAGTTTGTTACCCCCCCCCCCCCTTCCTGTCTTGGGTACAAACACAGATATGTAAATTCTACTTAAGGCAATGAATATGAAATTGAGGTTCATCCAGACTGATTTCAACTACACAAATATCTTCTAAACTTAAGAGATAGATAAAAATTTCTAATAATAAACTTGTTCAGCATCCATCTCCTCAATTACATACAGTCGAACCCCGTTACTGTTAATAAGAAACTTGTTAATAAGAAATTCTGCCTAATACGAAATTTTCTCTGTTTCCGATCCCGTGTATAATAATCATTTTTTATATTGATCATTTAATACAATTTTTACCAATGTCTGGATAATACGAAAAAAAATGAGAGGGTTACATGATTTGAGATTTTTATTGTAAAAAAAAAAAATTTTGGTTTTTATGCTGCGAATTCCGATTGGTTCTTAAGACCGGTTCACATTCCCTGTCTGCGAAAACGAATGTTGCTGTATTGTATTCTTTTTCAGTAAAAACTTCAGTTATTGAAACCAGCAATAACAACAAGTCAAAAGGTGTGCTGAAATGCAACAGCGGGCTGACAGGCAGTATCGGTGATCGGAAGACATTAGAGATCCTTAACGTTTTTTTTTTACTTTTTAGTTTGTTTACTTAAAAAATCACACAGTGGAAGCTTGCAAACAATCATTTCTCTGAATTCACTGCGCTGACATGGTCTTTATCCCCATGTCCCAGCATTAAGGATTAGCTCGCTCTCTAACGTCTCCTCGGTGATCGGCTTGCTCGCTGTGCATTATAATTCTCGCACCTGATTGGTGGCGTTTTCAGAAATCGCCTGAAATTCCAACACTGTTCGTTTCAGAAAATTCCAAAAAACGCCTGGGGCGACGCCTGAAAAAACGCTGAGAATTCAAAACGGTGAATGTGAAGTAACCATGTTTTTTGAGACGCGCGAGAAATGCCGGCGATAACCGGCGAATGTGAACCAGCCTTTAGTGTCAATGAACAACGGAGCATGTCGAATTAAATGCTCGCTGATTCTACTTGGCTCTCAGTGTAAATAAACAAGGAGAATAAACAAAAGTCACCAAGTTGATAGATGTAATTGAGTCTTCAACTTGGGTCGATCATCAATTTGTTGATCGATCATCAATGTAGTCAGGTGAAATGTCGTAACGGGATTGATGTTTTCTTCCACTTGGGTAAAATTGATGATCAACTCAAGTTCAAGACTCCGTCGGCTGTGAGAATTCCTCGTCAGAAATCTTTTTATGGACCAAAGAGGTGGTAGTCCTAAAGCGCTAAGTCCGGACTGTAGGCTGGGTGATCCAGAACCTCCCAACTGAAAATTATAATAGGCACATATCTATTCGGGAACGTGGCCAAAAGGTAGGTTAAAGTCAACATTTTGGTCCTTCGATCCGGGTTGCAAAATCAAAATATTCCCAATTAGATAGGACCTGTGGGCCTATTACAAATTTGATTTACTTTTTGATGCTCATCCTAACCAGAAGTCAAAAATTCAAAAAAAAAAAAAATGGCAACGGAACGACGTACAATAATGATGTTTTTAATTGGCTTGCGCTTTGAACATCGTTCTGACAAAGCAGTACCACGCTTTCCCAACTATTTTTTTTTCTGGACCTAGACGGAATAGCAACATTTTTGGACTCGTCACAATGGCTAAAATCAAAATAAAATAAAACACTTAAAAAATTTTCTAAAAAATTAAACCAAAGAAAATCCAATGGCGATCAATATTGTCATTGGCTCGATGCTCGTATATGATTTCCGCTCTTCCCAAAATTAACGCCCTCATCCCATTACACCGGACGACGATCATATAATGCAGCACATTAACATGACGCAACTCTTTTAATAACACAAAAAAAAGAAAAAAAAAATCCCACGCAAGTCTATACACAAACATCCAACGCCAACGCACACGAGAAAATTTATTAATAAAGCG
This sequence comes from Rhysida immarginata, assembly GCA_023313115.1. NCBI lineage: Eukaryota > Metazoa > Arthropoda > Chilopoda > Scolopendromorpha > Scolopendridae > Rhysida > Rhysida immarginata. Next base: position 255,721 of record JAHWFO010009918.1, on the reverse strand, counting down.
ATCAACTTCGGCAATGAAAACGTGGACGGACGAATGAGGAAAGGGTTCTTAAATATTCAATATGCAGTTATACAATAATTACGTTTCCTCTCCGTCTCTCATATTCCATTTATCAATTTTATTTCCCTTCTAAAAGGCGGTTAAATTAATTCGTCAAAAATAGACCCCCGAACACATGGAGCAACAGATGGAAGAAGGGAAACGGATTTCGATCGAGCAAATGGAACACGGCGTGATTAAATATATGAAAAAAATTCTTTTAAAAAAAAATGAATCGTAAATATATTTTATATACACACCTACGGCCTATATTTATGATATAATAAATCATACATATATCTATGCTAATTATTGGAAAACTCTCCCTGCGCTTTTAAAACGTAAATTAAATTGCTATCACAAGCATTTTGTGTGTAAAATAATTATAAATAAATCGTATTTTAAATCAGTTTAATTGCCTATTGAAATCTGTAAAGCACAATTAATGATTAAACAAACTTCAGAAGAATTTAAGAAAGCAACTGCCATATTCCCTTTTTAAAGTTTCAATATTTTCCATTACTTGCACGTTTTTTCATATTCTGGGCTCGATAAAACAATAGCCTGGTAGACAAATGCTACTAAATATCCAAGGTGGCTATTAAAATTCCTTTAGTAGCAGCCGTTTGGAAACTAACAGCTTACAGGAAATATCCAAAATCATTTAATAATGTGTTTGCTTTATTACCGACCACACTAAACTTCATCTTACAATCTTTACACTACTTCAAACAGTTTCTAGTATTGTTATGTCTACTGCATTTTTTGAAGGAACATTTTCTGGGCAGAAAAAAACAAAACATGCCAAAGGAATTGCTTGGGTATGGATACTATCAACATTCATATAGATAAAGTGCAATCCTTACTGTTCTATAAGTGACTTTGATCCAATGCACAGTCAAAACATACCAGGCACTCGCCATGTACATTAGCCTCAATGAAAAGAAAGGGATTTGGGAATTTGTCTCTACTTGAGGTCACGCTACTTTGTAATACTGTATTAATGTCGGAAACTGAATTTTATTACTAGGCCTCTAGAATTTAAAATCTTGTAGCCAATTGTCTACAACTATAAAAATATTCTGTCCAGCCCCGACACAATATTTAATTGTAATAGTAGGTTAGCCCTAACCTAACCTAAGAATTTCATTCATAGTAGGTCATAATCTTTCCATTTAACTGAATCTTATAAAGATTATGGCGGTTAAGCGACAGTTATACCGAGATTAGGTTTCATTCACAGATAATATTTGAACCATGTGGCATATAAGATCGTTTAAAAAAAGTGACTTCTTACAAAACCGCGGAGAAATGTTTCAAATCTTATTTAAAAGCCAAAGACACTTTTAAAAGTAACGCAATGGGTAATGAATATACTTACAAACAAAAAATCTAAAATCTTAACTAACAGCCTTGGATTTACGCTGCAATAAATTATTAAACACTGCCTCGTTCTCCATAAATCTACTCGACACCTAAAAAGCTTAACGCAAACGACAACCCAGCATAAACTGTGAGCGAAGTCATCTTCAGAGATCCTCAAACTTATCCAATATATCAATTAGTTGGTTTGACAGGAGAGTTTCTAAGCGAAACGACCGGTTGTCGGCTCGGATAAACTTTTTGTTTTGCGACGAAAAGCCGATCTGTACAGAGCGCGTCCGTCATTTCCAAAGTGACATTTTCGAACACGCGCGCCCACCTTTCGTTGCGCAAAAGCGGGAAGAAGAAGGGCACATGTTCCGGGAAGAGAACGAACAAAACTGAAAAATCCCTCCCGACCCCAAGAGATCGGATTACCGGGCGGTGAAATCATCTCGCGAACGTAAACCACAAGGCGAGAGCCAGTTGCTTGGCAACACGACAGAGTCAACCCCAGAAGCCTTGCGTCAAAAATGGGGAACAGCAGCAGCAGCAGACGAAAAAGAAAGAATCAGCTTCTGGCATTTGCACGGTGAGCCTAGTCCACCATCATCATCATTACCAGCAGTCAAAGAATTTTCTTTTCCCCTCTGCTGATCCCCCACCTACTACTACCATCTTACGCTCTGAAAACGAAGCCCGAAAACAAGGCGTTGGCCATCTTTTGCATCACGAGTTCAAGGCAGAAATGACCAACAGTGAATAGGTTACAACAGAAACCGCACATTTTTCTTAAAGTACCGCAACAATAAGCCTTAATTCGCTAGACAGGCATTAGACCGAAAGAATAACAAGTACAAAGTATCGGTTAAGGAAAAAATCTATGAAAAAACTGAATCAAAAAACGAACTTAATCAAATCAAGAATCGTCAAATTCTAACAATTTCTTAAAGATTTACAGATGAGAATACTAACTGCATACGCATTTTTATTATTATACAGTTCACACACGGATCGACACATTAAATCGGAATTTTTCAAGCATTCCATTGTAATTCTTATGCAATCTTAGGAATTTTCTATTTATAGATATGAGCACAAAAGCACTTCTGGATTATGCAAGGTACAAAAAGAGACTGAGGTTTCAAAAAGGATTTACAGATTAAATTTCGACTTGTGTTAAGTGTACTTGAAGACTTTTTTCCTATGAACTTTGGGTGAAAAGTTTAACAATATGAAATTCAATAATTGTAAAGTTAAACGGCAAAAGCAGAGACAATAAAATTTCATAATTAGACCAGAAATAATTACTCTCATTACGTGCCCAGTATTAAAAAAAAAATCTTGTTTTTGCAGACACATAGAAGAACTCACCTCATAGCTCAGTAGATCCATATTCTGATGCAGCGTAAAACCCTAACGAAGAGGAAGATGTGCATAATCGTTTGGCTTCTGTCGAAAAAATCGAAAATTCGTGCGTCCTATGCTTCAAATAGATATCAATCTGTCGCTCAAATTAGTAGTAATAAAAATTTACCAACGCTTCCTATTAGGTAACAAAAAAACATTCAAGAGAATTAGCTATTGCTGTTTCTAATCCTACCAATTATGTCAAAAATGGTTAGTGACCAAAGTTAGATCCTCTCATCTACTTTTTGAAATCAAGAAAACTGTACTGCAATTTCAAAGCATTAAATTTCCATCTAATTCGATAGACCTTTGAAAACGGTCCCCTCTGACATTATCAGACAGTCCACTAACTATAAAGAAAAAGTAATTAAGAGAATTTAACGTTTTTATAATTATTTTATTAATAGACTTTTATAGTTTTATTGTCTTCTGACATTTCTATCCAAATTGGAACTTTTCAAATGCAAATTCATTTATTTGTTCCCTTTTGGGAGAATGTTTATAAGAATTTTTAAGACTACCGTTGATTCTTTAGGTTACTAAATTTTTATACGTCATCGAAGTATCTCTCTCTCTCTCTCTCTCTCTCTCTCTCTCTCTGTCTAATTTTATACTGTTTAATTGCGAAGCAAAATGAACCCCAATTCCTAATCCCTCAACTTTGCTAGTTGAATCACTTGATCATATTCACAATGAACTTCTTTTTCGAATAATGACAAAATACTTCCGGACAAGATATTTTTCCCTTTTTATATCGCATTCTTTTTCCTTTCGAACTGTCAGATTTCCTTCTCGGAAAGACTCATTCGTATCACATTTTATTATACTCCATAAAATGACATCCGGCATAAGTTGGTAACTTATATTAAAAGATACTAACGCCTACTGGATTTTTTGACATAACTAATTTATTTTTAATTTACTTTTATTTTTATCAACCCCCGTTTTCTGTCTTTTATCTGTTTGAGGACATCTCTGAATGGTTTCAGATTCTTATTCATCTTCAGGTTATTGTACAGATACAAATTAAAATTTGAAAATAGATATACAAATTTGATTAAATAGAAATCGTTTTTGGATGTCATCTGATCATGGCTATACAACAAGAATAAAATGCTGACTTCAATACACCTAATATTTAAAGAATTTGCTTTAAGGGCAAAAATTATTTCTTTCTTCAATCTCGGAAGGAATGTTACAAAATGAGTCTTCTCTTGCGAGAAAGGAGAGGACTTGATTCAAAAGAAATATTCATAAAATCATCCTATCCCTGGTTTCTGACGTCAGAAATCCTTAATTCTTTGTTTGAAGGCAATTCTGGTCGTTTGTTTTAATCATTATCGCCAGTCAACTTCATTTTGCTTTCTTTACACGCACGATTATAACGCTAACTACAAACATGGAATCAGATACATCCGACTAAAGTTAAGATGACACTTAATCCACCTCACATTTGTCAACGTAACAATGTAGGTCGACCAAAAAGGGAATTTTTACTCGAGCATTTGTGTAGATCGACCTAATTCGTGTATGGGAAGTTTAAAACCCCGTCGACATGAGACACCTTGTTCGCTGGTCGGGCATTAATTTTATTATCGCCATATAAATCCGAATTTTATTGTTCCTTAACACACAATGATAAAGAAATTATATAAACACAAAATTTGAACTTCTTCCTTCATATTTTTAAACGAGCGCACTTCAGGATTCATGTCAGAGTCAAAAACGTCCTTCTCTTATAAAAAAAAACAAAAAAAAAAAGTGCAAAAAGTGACATTAACTCAATGACCTAAGATTAATTTTACCACAATTAGCATTCAAAAAACATTTTTTTTCATCGACGCGACAGCTTTTATTTCTTCTTTTAATCTTCTTCTAAAATTAAAACACCGACCCATATACGCTAATATGAACGATTAAAAAGAAAATTAAAAAAGAGAGGAACCTCTTTCTTTCTTTCTTTTTATTTTTAAATAACTATATGTGTATTTTTTCCTTTCAGCTTCTCAACATTTCGAATGAAGTGACCTTGCCTAACTCCCAAGTTTTGCTTCGGAGTGAGAGAGAGAGAGAAAGATGGGGATGGATATATTTAGCCAAACCCAAGAACACTGTGGAGTCGGTATTTTCTAACAAATTTATCGGGGACAAAAGATTCGGAAGGCTTAAGTTGTCAACTTACTTTTCCGGGGACATTTAAAAAAGAAAAAAGAGATACGAAAAGAGACAACGACGTCGAAGGAAAGAAAGAGAGACAACAAAAGGATACGAGGGAATTATGTAATGACAGAACGGACAAATCTCGATTCGTATCACCTTAGGTGGGTATATATTTATATACATCTTTATGTAGATATTTATATTTAAATGCCCATTTGAGCTTCGTGATAAATGAAAAATTTTTAAAACGCGCACACGTAAGATGACAATCCATTTCAAATCGATCAAGAAGAAGAAGAGTTCCAAGCAATTCCTTCAACATGCTTTCCCTGAATCAACGTGGGAATTTTACGGCGAATTAATTTAATGGCGAATTAAACACAACTCGTCTCTCTTTCTCTTAATTTATTTATCCGTCCATCCTCTACCTCGTTTACTTTTCCTTAACTAGCCTCAACACTATAAAAATCTTTTTTTTCCCTTCAAAATTAAGAGTCGTTCTCCGACACGACGTTTGTCAATCAACGTTGACTGATTGTCCTTATTTACACTGACAAGGCCCCATCAGCAGTAAAAAAAAGGGACTCAAAACACAGGATACACATTCATGTCGGAGACTTCAACTTGTCTGTTTTGCTTCACTTCCAAGGAAATCATTTATTTTCGCACTTAACTATTAAAACTCTCTACAAAATCAGATTAGATTGAGTTCATAAATAAGCAGAGGATATAGCTGAATGAGTTTCTCTAGCTTTAAACAAGTAATAAATGAACGAGCATATTAAATTCCTGGCTTAATACCATAACACATATGTCATGACATATTTAATATTAAATGCTATGATTATCATAAGTGAGTAAGATTAATTACATTTAATACGTCAAACAGTCTTTCGGTATTACAAAGATGATATACATCAATACCACGGAAGATCAATACGAGTAAAACAAAAACATAAAATTATCATATTTTTAAGAACACCCTTACATTTGCGCAATTCAAAAAAATATTAACATGAAAGAAAATATACATAACTTTCAAAAATATAAGCGAAACCCTCAACATAAAGAAATAATAGTTTAAAAACAAATGAAATCCTCAAACAATGTTAAAGGAATTTACATCCATTGAAATTATATAACCTTCCAAAATATCTCAATAAACTGAATCCTGGATTCCCGGATACCAAGTCCTATAAAAAGAAAACCAAATACTGCAGAACGACATGCTTGGTATCATAACGTAAAGTACCATATTTCTAATCTATTAGTCAAAAGAAATCAACTAATAAGCAAAATTGTTATCCTCCAACTCCAAATGTAGCTAATTAAAACATATAATAAAACCTTATAAATATTCCAAGAAGGAGCTTTAACTATGACACAATAGTTGTTGGAATTAGATGAATAACTTTTGGAACATTTTGGGGCAAAATTTCAAGTTACCCTAAATTGTCATTTTTTATCGAACGCTTGTCTTCGAAATTCTAAAATTCCTGTACGTTCTGTCGCTTCTCATTACTACGCATTTATATATTAAATAGCCTCAAGTTGCCCCCAAAAATTTCAAAAGAAATCAGCTCATGTTTGTTACTCATGCGTTTGTCCTCACTCTCTCTTTTTTATGACACCTTATTTAATATACTTGTCAATTAACTCCCAGTATTAGGAGACAATAAGCCGATCAATACGTTTACAAAATTATAATTTCATTTTTAGTTTCGTTTCATTTTCCTATACTCTGTCCAACGAAAGTCCAGTCAACAATGCTTAAAAGATAAACAGAAAGTAACATTTTATTCATTCTTGGCTCGTCGCTACAAGGTCTATATAAACAACAGTTTGTCACCCGTGTCCCAAGATTGATACATAATGTTGATTGATCGACTACTATATTGTTCGCTGCTTGATAATCATTCAAGACTTTATTTTTAACTTACCCTGGTGTTTTTTTTTTGTCATTGTATTTATTAATTGTTATTCTTCATAGAGCTCAAATATTTTTGATGGAATATTTTGCGTAAACTAAACTGTCAGTTAATTTTTAAGTTTTGTACTATTTATTGTTGAGTTTTTTCATTATTATATTTATTATTCAATTTTTAGCATTTTTAGTTTTCACAAGCGAACAATTTATTTTCTATTAGTGCTTTTGGATCGAAAATAATAACCGAACTCACGATTTTTTGTATGCGAAATTAAAAGTCATATGTAAAAACTTCTTATGTCAGAGTCTAGATTTCAATAATGTTTTCTTGAGTCCCCCAAAAAATAGTCTTTGGAGTTGGAACCCTCTTGAAATTCTGGATTCAAATAATTTTCTCCCAAAAACTCTGTCAAATAATTTAAAAACCAATTCTCTGGAAAAAACTATAAAATACAGTATCAGCCTATACATTTTTATAATGACATGAATCTTTTTGTTAAGGATAGTCACGATTTATTTCCACTTACAATATCGACATAGCTACAAGACATTGCCATAAATTATTTGCAAAATTTTTGCCAACTGTAAACTATGTTAATCACAAAATATCAAGTAGGCATAATTATCGCCACAAATCAAAACCAAGCCTAACCTTCACTTTAAAAAGTTTATTTCGCTCGCTGATAGGCAACAAAATAACTCTAGACGTTCGTTTGATTTATTTTTAATTCAATGTACATACAAGTAATTGACCGTTATTTCTTCGTTATCAATTCAGAAAGGCTTTGTTTTCTATTAAAAACAAAAATGTAAACACCATAGCATCTTTTAATAAACAATCGCGTAAATGATGTAACCTTTCTTATAAATATTTATCCTCATCTCGGATACTATGAGGATTACTTTTTTTTTAATAAAACAATACCTCGGAAATGAACGAAACGTGTCGGCGTATTCGTAAAACCTTTTTATTACGTTACTTTAAGTCTGTATTTATAAACATACACTTGGTATCGACTAACAGATTGTTACACGATGCGTTCGCTGATATGAATTCTTAAAAGGATAGCAAGCGTCATCAGCTCAACTCTTAAGTGCGTTTATGAACACAGTCTAAGTTTGTTAATTCTCTCTAATTATCATTAATAGTCTAAATGATGTGAATGGTTTCAGACGTTAACACAATTACACAATTTAACTTAATATGGCGCCTGTAAAAAGATACTCTCTTTTTTGTGGGCAATATACATACAAAGCAAATTCGCAAGCACACTCTCACAGAGTTACAACTTAAATATTTATATAATTTAATTGCAACGCTTAAATACCATTAGGCAAAATTTACAGATACTATTCAAATTTAAGACTTCACTGATACGTATGGGATACTTAAATTTCAAATTAATTACTTTTTTATCTGTAGAAATACGGAAACTTTGTAGTTCTGGTTTTAAGAAAAGGTGAAACCTTTCTTTTCTATAAAATCATCTATGGGAAACTTTCTTATATTCTGCAAGCAAAAATAAATAAATAAATAAAAAAACAATAACAAGAGAGAACGAAAAGCATCTAGCCAAGTGGCCCATTTTTCGCACACCATATTCAAAAAAGCGCCATAGATCAAAAGGTAAATCTAAATTTTGACTTCCAAAATTAAACTCGACAATAAAAGAATGACGAGGAGCTCCATCACCATTCGTAAGATGAGTACAGGAGGGGAACCTGAAGAAAATAAAAATAAAAATTCTAGGAAGCCATGCATCTATCTATATAACTCTCACTGGACCACCTGTAACCTAAAGATGAGAAGACAGAAACGCTGAACAGATTCAAAATGCTAATACCGTTAAAAAAAAAGAGAAACGGGTCAAATAATCAGAATTAACACAAGAGAGAAATTTCTCATCTCTCAACACAATATGAAAGGGGTGCGAGATAAAAAAGGAAAAGAAACCTAAGAAGAGCGCGTTGCAGTGGTTGAATATCTTAAAACAGAAATTAGGGAGACCAACTTCAGAAAAAAAAAATAAAAATAAAAGGGAAATTGAGAGACAGAGAAAAAGAAGAAGGAAAAAAGAGAGAGAGAGAGAAAGAGAGATAGAAGAGGAAACCTTTGGCTTCAATCACTGTTCGATATAAATAGAAGCCACACCAGCAAACAAAATGTTGCCTTCGTAATTATAGTAGCAATAAAAAAGAAAAAGGGCAAAAAAGTAAAGAAAAAAAAAGAAGAAAATAAAAAAAACCTGTGAACACGTTTAACAGCTCGCAACAGGAGTTCCCATCAATTAAAACAGAAAACAACTCGGATGTGTTCTTCGCCTTAACTCCTCAACTAGCTCACTTCTTCAAAATTCCTTAAACATATCCAATTTGCACCTCTTTCTCCATTAATCCATTCCTTTCTTCTCATCGATTAAACGCATCCAAATACCCTAGAACCCCTATAGAGTGTGATATACAATAAGACACATTAATGACAAGAATCAACATTGGAAGCCCAAGTATTGTAGAACGTGTAAATTTTGTTTGATATCAAAACAAAAAATATTGTTGTTAATATTTTTAATAATAACATACAAAAGGTCTTCTTTGGATTAAATAATTTAAAATAATCTACAAAGAAAAAAAAAACTCTTAACAGTAGAAAATCTAGCTGAAGGACCTTGGACACCGTTTGCAGTGGATTCCTAGGAAAAACTCAAACAATGAAGAAAATGCCAACAATGTTCAATGTTCACAGACCAGCCCTCCCCCAATGTTTAATTTTCTTTTTTACGTCTATGTGATCTAAGAATTCGAACTTATTAATTCTACATTACTAGGAAACTGGTGATCCAAGAATCCTTTCAGAGGAGCGAAATCAAATTTTTCCACCTTTTTATTTTTTTTTTTAGCATCTTAATTTTTGAATCAACCAATTAAACTAAAAGGGAATAAAGTTTAGCTCTCCGGGGGAAGAAAAAAAACTGAGTAACGGTATTAATTTATTTTTCGAAAATATTTTATTGAACCTGACACGCGTTGATTCATAAAATTCAAAAATAGCCGACTGTGCAATAATCGATTCATAATAAAATAAATATAAATAATTTAAAATATTAAAAAAATTAAATAAGCGTGAAGCGAAATGAAACTATATACTGCGCTCTCCTGAAAACCATTTATATTCTTTCTCAGTGAAAAACACCTTACGACATTATAGCTTCTGAACAGCTTCAGTTGCTCATGGTTTCAAGTTTCTTTTTAAGAAAAGCTCACGAGTTACTTTTTAGTACACACTTTTCAAATCCATTTGGCAAATCATTTTTTATAATAACAATTTACAATAGCTCATATTCTTCAGTTACTCCTCTAAATTCCTTTCAAGAAGATATTTATGTACGCAACATATTCGTGCCTCATTTTTCAGCTTATAACAACTGCAAGCATAAAATTTATTTTTCAATTATCTCCACCTTCTCCTAAAAAGTACTTTAATAAAGAATTAAATATATTACATTTAAATTTAAAAATTATTTTTAAAAACATCACACCGACTAGACTTACAATCTCAATGCCCAGACATGCCTTCATTTACTAATCCCTTAATACACACATTGCTATTTATAATCAGAAAGTACTTTATTAAGTATGCATCAACTCTATTTATAACACTGAATATACATAATAAACATATATCACCATGCAGGTGTTAGTAACTTACATTCTTACCAACAAATGCAGACGCTTTTATTTATTGACTCTACAGTCTGATACTTTAATTTTCCAGAATCGAAAAGAAAAAAAGAAAAATAACAGTTTTTTTAATTAAACAGCCAGAAAAAAGAAACATCTCAGCTGTGATTGCATACATGCTTAGATTAACAAACCATTCATTTCCCGGACTTGTTTAACAGTTGGGGTTTGATTAGTTAGAAGAAATGGAAGAAGAAAAAAAAAGTTGAAATTCCCAAATGTAAATATTGCATGAATAGAATCGCTTGAGATGTATGAAGATATTTAAATTTTAGTATTAAATAACATTTCTTAACTTTAAAAGCTAATAAACAAAATACGAACAACACAAAAAGAAATTAATAAACCATTTATCTTCTGGACTGCGTAGCTGTTTGGTTAGGTAGCTTAGTTAGAAGAAATGGAAGGCAAAATAAAGCGAGATTTCCAAGTGCAAACGTTGCATGGATAGACAGAATCATTTGAGATATATGATGATAATTTAATTTTTAGTGTTAAATAACAAATACCTTTTTTCGACATTAACAATTAACAACACTAAAAAAATTGGACTGTCTTTCGGACTGTCTAAGTTTGATTTTGACTAGTCATAACAAATGGGAAGAAGGAAAAAAGTTGAAACCCAAATGTAAACATTGGAGTGGTTAGATAGAAAATGAGATATATGATGCGAGCTTGATTTTTAATGCTAAATTAACATCAAACAACCAAAAAATGAATACGTCATAGAAAATGAATATGTAATTTTAATTTCAAGAAAAATTTTATCACCTTGAATTAAATTTTTTAAAGTAACACCAAAGAATTAAAAAAAAAACAATTTTTAAAGTTTACGAATAATCATATTTACAAAACAGCCTCTTTGAATAAATTTTTTAACTCTTTCAGCTCCTGTCTTCCATTTATTCATACACTCAGAGAAATTTAAGGGCTTGCGTTTGAATCAACAAAATAACATTGGCAAACGTTTATAAATTGGACAATGTTTTTAAAACTATAAACTTATTAAATTTTATTATGTAATAAAAATTAATAAACCAGAACTCCATAGATGTACTAAGTTGTTTATATGAAGGACCTTTTTAGATTTTATTACAGATTATTTGTATATAGAAATATTTTTGGATAAATTTATAATTTTTAATCAGGATATTAATTTTCTTAAAATTAAAAAAAAAAAATTACTCAGATTTATTGTATTAAAATGTAAATTATTACCTTCAATAAATCATTACTGGCACATTAAAGAATTATTTTTATTGTTTATTTATTTTATTGTTAGTGAGAGGTTAAAATATTTAATCAATTTAATCATTTCTAATAATTAACAATAAAACTGTTAAAGAAAATAAACGAGTGTATTCCAAAAAAGGACTTACACTGCTTTCAATTACATCGCCTCGCATAGATATGAATGAATATATTTATAAAGTTCCATTATTTTTGGGTTTTCTGTTTGCTGGTTAAATTATAAAAAAGACCCCATTTCCATTGAGACGGACGTTTCTAAACGATGTATCACCAAGAGCTACAATGTTAAATTATTGTATTTTTTTGTCATGCTATTTAGCAGTTTTTAAAGCATGGGAAATTGTTTTTAATCTTAAAGCAAAAAATAGCAATAAAAGGGTTAATAAGGCCGACAGTTTTTTGACTCCCTAAAAATTTTTCATTGTTTGGGTGATTTGTATGACAATTTTGTATCGGCTTCAGAAACTGTTGATTTTGTTTCTGATTTTAAATCAAAGGGACCATTTTGTTTATGTAATTGTTTTATAATCATTTTTTTTTTTTGATTTCTTATTCTTTATTGTTGAGTGGTTCTAATATTGAGAAGGTGTTTGCGATTTTACATTAAAAATTAAATAGAAGTGGATAAGTGAATTAGAATTAATTTTAATATAATCAATTAAAATCGTTAAAATTAACATGAAATGAGACAGGGTGTTATACATTAATATAAAAAAATTAATTAAAAAACTTTTTAACGTATATCGCTCCGTCTCATTCCATATTATTTTTTTATTTATTTAGCTTTTTTTAGTTTAATTACTTTAAAGATTTTAATTAAAGAAATTGATTGCATTATATATTTTTGTGTAGCAACAATGATCTAACTCAAATTTGGTAGTATTTAACTTTCAATATTTGTATACAAACCCCTTGGAATGTTAATTTCTTAGTGGATGAGTGGTGGGTAAACTCATGTCAACAAGAAATCTACTTTTTTTTAAAAGGGGGAATGAACTAATCTATTATTAAAGAAAATTTTGAAGCTCTGTCTCTCTGTGTATGACAACAATGAACTAAATCAACACTGATCTGGTTCAACAATATTGTGCTAATTTCTTTTCTTTGAATGGGCGACAATGCTAAAAACAATATTGACAGTACTGTTAAATTCAAATAAATAAAACCTGTTTGCTAAAGTAAGGGGTCCTAATTTTTCCAGAATTATACAACCTCTCTCCGAAAATATGCCATACATTTCAACATTACTGAAATGGGTGGGCAAATTCAAATAAACTATGAATTTACTCTTTTAAGGGGGGATAAACTGGTCTATTATTAAAAATATTTGTATCTCCCTCTCGTCTGGGTGGCAACGATGAACTAACTCAACAATGATCTGATTCGCCAATTATTTACTTTGAGTTGGTGACAATGTTAAAAACATTATTGGCAGCATTGTTAAAGTCAAACAAACAAGTAATAGCTGTTTGCTATATAGTCAATTAAAGGGGTCTTATTTTTTCAAGACTTCTTGGAATGTTAATGTCTTAGCGGGAGAGTGGTGGGTAAATTCATATAAACAATGACATCTATTTATCTAAAGGGGCATTTTAATATGAGTAAATTGAGAACTGAGTAGTATAGGAGTGTATTCAATTGATTTGTATTTAATAAAAAAATTTTATTTTTTATAGTTACGCTGTAGTCAGTTTTTATGTTAAGCTAATTTTGTAGTATGTATTCTGATTTTATTTAATATTCCACTCTTGTAAGGGCTTTAGGTCCGAGACTCTTAATTATTCACACGCTACCTCATAACAGATCTGGACAAAAACTAAGTTGTCATAACGCTTTTCACTATGCCACAACATTCATTACATTTATGAAGCCCACAAGAAGCCAACTGTTTGTTAATATTTAACAATGCTTCTCATTGATTTGCATGAACCTGCCTTCTTATTGCATAAATTGATGAATAAAAGAGAAGGAGGTGGAGGAAAGTAAAGGGAGGGGGGATGCGAATACGAATCCGTGTGTGTATGTGTGTGGTGTGTGACAAGAGGTTGAAGAATCACAAGGAGGAGTAGCAGTTTATCGAGGGCTTTGAGAACGATTAAAGGGAGAGTAAAGGAAGAGAAAAGGAGAGTAAGGGGGACGGTGAATGGGTGATGGAAAGGAGAGGGGAGGGAAGGGGGTTCCTTTCCGTACAGGGCTTTTGTCATCCGGGAGGGATCAAAACGTCCAGCCGAGCGGAAGGTAAATGCGGCCCCGGCAATTCACACACGGCGCCGATCAGGGTGGGGCTTCGTCGGTTGGTCGGTTCGCTCGCTCGGTCGGCCCCGTTTGTCACCGGCGCTGGCTTTTTCCTCCTCCCGGCATTGGGAACCACCCTGGAGTAGACGAAGAGCAATTCCCGCCCTCAATCCAACCGGTTGAATAAGAACAAAAAAATATAATAATAATAAAGTGAAGTTATTATTATTTTAAAATGCATCATCATCATCGTTGTTAACTTTTTGTGCGTACACTTCGTGCAGGGTTTATTGATGTATAGATTGAAACTAACAATCGCCGTTGCGCTAAACACACCCATCTCTCCTCTTCAATACTGAAAGCGGAATAGTGGAATGTTATTATTATTATTACTATTAAACGTGTCATCTCGTATAAAATTCTAATAAGCTCTTTTAAAAATCACTCGCGTTTCGATTATGCTAGAAGCGAGGCGGTATTCAGCGTTGAAAACACAAACAAACTGAGCGACGATGGGTTTTTTATTTTTATTTTTTATTTTAATTTTTTTTTAAAGACGAGCCTGGATGTCAGGAGGAAAGAAGGAAGGACGGAAGGGGAAAAAATGACGAGAAGCAAATCCAAGGCGAAGCCGAGAAGGAAGGAAGGCGATATTGCCCTAAAATATCTCGGGGAAGGGTAGTAAGCGAAGTAGGGAATCCTTCCTTACCTTAATATCGGTGTCGTCGACGGGCTCTCTCTTTATGCGAATCGCATTTTCTTCGCCTTTGTGCGCCTCTTCCTCGTTCATGATGAATTATACGGCGGGCCTTCTCCTACTATCTGCGCCGAGAGCTTGTAAAATGCTGCCTGAAAGGTGAGAGGATAAAATATCGTAGGTGTCCGATTACACACACACACAGACATGCTATCAAATGGCCACCATGTTTTTTTTAAGACAACTTCCTGTTGCGTATGCGCAGTGCAATTGTTGCAGACGAAAAATTTTTGCTAACTTTGCGCGTTCGCCTCAGCTACAAGCTTAAGAAAATTATTATTCAAATTACATAACGCAATAAAAAAATCTAAAAACGCATTAAAGTTAAGCTTAATTTAATTTTCGCCAACATTATTCTCAAAATATCTCAATATTATAAAAATATCTCAACTCACCGATTGCGCTCATTTTACGTAGAAAATTATTAATCCTTCGCCACAGTAGAAGAAAATCGAGCACACGATTAAAAATTAATAAAATCCCAAGTAACACAATACATCACGTCGAATGCGAGATAAATCATTTGAATACGTATCTTTAAGATTTAAAAGATTAAAAAAAAAAAGGTGCCGGCGAATCACAAGCACAGCATCATAAATTGCTGAACGAGTGTCGTCGTCATAAAACTTCACAGAGCAAGAGCATCGGCTCGACTCGTCCCAGCCGACGGACGCGATGCGCTTTCAAGAAACTGAAAATTGCTCTCCATCTAGCGATGAAATCCTGCAATAAAACAAACCGCAAGAGGCCGAGTCGATCGTATTTTCTTGCTAAAAGATGACAGTCATAAAAAAATTGTCACGTGATCGGAGCTTTCCAATGGTGAGCACCGTCTGAGCGAAAGAGAAGCACCAATTGAATCGCGACCGGAAACGATCTACGCCACGTGCGTTTTGCGCTCTCGCCACATCAAAACAAGCGAAATTTTTTCAATCATGTTTATCATTATAAAATTCTTAGGTTGCTCTATTTTAATTTCCTTTTTCAACAATTTTTTTTTTAAACAGCCATTTACATTCTAAACGTTTACTTTTGCCGCCGCAGATAACAAAGAAGAAATCGTGAACATCAACTGTCCGATCCGCATCTTCTTGGATTATATCGAAAGTTTTTTCCCCGACAGAGAACAGCTTCCCGGTAAAAAAAATGCACAAAGATCATAATAATAGCAACAATTAGAATAAAACGAATAAAGCAACGTCTTATTATATTAAGGCAATCTAGATCTATCTAACACCAAGGGCGAAATAATGAATCTAACTGAAGAGCCGAACATGAGAAAAGCCATGGACATTTTGGAACCTCAACAAGTCTACATCCCAACTTACGTTTCTAGTAACAACAACTTGGTTTAATAAGTATAAATTTTTATTTAATTAGTTTCTATTATTTTACGTGCTATATTTCCCAGGAAAGTGAGGATACAAAGGAAAATTTAATTTCACATTGCTTGGCTCTTAATGATGTTAAAAAATAAATAATTTCACTTCCCTTAGTCAAGTCATCGAGCGTGGTCACATAGTTCAATCTAACCAAATAAAGATTTACATCTAAAAAAAAGTAAATAAATAAATAAATAAATAAATAAATAAATAAATAAATAAATAAGAGGACGTGATTCATCTTAATTAAAATATAATTGAAAAATTTGGCGCCATCTAATTTTCTTCACAACTGGGACGATAAGTCTTGCGAGAGTTTTCCAGTTGCTTGACTTAAATTTGTTTTTATAAGATAATCCGTTACAGCGCCGACTTTAGGAGCTGTGGAGCGCAAGTGTAAACAAGAGAGGTTTTATGTTTTCTAAAAACAGTCCATCTTTCCCCCTAAATGAGGTAAGTGTTGGGAGCAATTAGCCCAACGACTCAAAGCTGGCCCTTAAAGTTATTTTCAACAAGATCAAACAGAGTATAAAAAAAAACGACTTTGATGAAGCTTTCACTATCGTCTAGCTATAACCAATCCATATCTTGAAAACTACTGAACCGATTTTGATGAAACTTGAACTGTTCCCTAAGTTGAAAGATACTTAATCCAATTAAAAAAGAATTTTTACAATTCGATTTCTAGTTTCTGAGAAATACGTGGACAAACATACATACACTCATTTATGAAATTTGGCACACCTGTTTAGAAGCCCACATAGACGAACACATAAGAATATTATGCAATTCCAACAATATTACATACATACGAGTCGATTGATAACTTCCTTTTTTTGAAGTCGGTTAAAAATATAATCAACATGTATCTTTATTTTTAAGGGAAATTTTCTGATTTTCAGATTTCCTGATTAAATATAGGATCAATACTAATAATGGTTAAATGAAAAGAAAATGGGGAAATTTTAATCATGGATCCTATAAAAATAAATAAATAAATTAGACAATAAATTTTAGGAATACTATATTTCAATTTAGTGGGTCCTTCTCGACAAGTTTCGCCTGACGGCATTAAATACAGTAAAACCTGTCTAATCTGAAGTTTCACGGGACCAAAACATATTTCCAGTATAGGCAGGTTTCCACAATAGGGAGGTGAAACATACACCTACACCTGCGGTCGGGCCCATTTTTTTTCTACTAGAAAGGACGGATTTCCAGCTTATAGAGTATCGACATTAGGCAGATTTTACTGTAGCATTAGGATTTTGAGAATTCTTATAAGAACACAGGATTCTAACAGTTGAGAATCTGTGTTTGTGTTAATTGTAAGCAGACTTATGTTGAATATTTTATCTTATAAAAAATTAATGCCATACCAGAGTTGTAGTCAAACGTATCATGAAAAATAATGATGTGGGCATGCAAAAAGATACTTACCTAATATTCCTCTACCCTCTGGGGGATTTGCAATACCAACAAAAGCAAACAAAAAAGACCAAGATTTTCACAGCAAAACTTCACAGATGGACACTGTAGGAGAGCTAATGATAAAGTGGACTCGTATCCATGTGCTCCCATTCGTTTTCAGTAAGCTGTGTGAGGTATCTCCAAGGTTCTGAGCTTCTATCATAAAAGAAGTACCAAAGATGACCAAAGTAGTGTCAAGTGAATAAAAGAAAAGTATGCCAACGAGAGTTGTGCTGAAAGCAAATAACATGTTATTACCATTTTCTCTGAACTATAAAATAAATATGATGCTTTTATGCCACCAGAGTAATTCAGACCGCATAATTTCTTTGTTTCTAAGGTTCGGTTATGAAGCAGAAAAAATAACCAAAAAAGAAGTACCGCTGCTGGCGTCCACTCGTTTCATTTCCTCTTTTACCTTTTCAGTGTCGAGGACGTTAAATAACCATTAGATCTATTGAAAATCAAGCCTAACAGAGCTTTGTTTGGTCTTCTAAGCTTGTCAGTAAAGTGACAAATATTCCAAGCGCGACTGGACCTGCGGCTTAGCGATATCGGCCATTGTAGTGTTGACGTCCACAAATGGCAAAATGTATACGGGGAGGCGATAATTTAAAAACTGAAACGCTGAAGTGCCAAACTTTGTTAAATTTAGATTTTGCATGGAAACCGCTGAATGAGCTAAGGCAAATAACTTGGGAAAGGTTGGCACTATCAACTTGGTAGTAGCAAAAAGTTTCCGTATAGTTCAAAATACATCCGCATTTCGTTGAAGACGGTTGTTTGTATACTTACTTCAATAAGGTTGTTTTTTTTCAGTATCCCTAAATTTTGATGTTTGGCACTTATAGTCTGTCCAAAGAAAAAAAAAAAACTAGGCGTGTCCAGTTAAATTCCCAATTTCAATTGTTAATCATTGTTAATTTTATTTAGGAATTGAAATTGGGATTTAATTAGACACGCCCAGTTTTTCTTTCGTTGGACAATGTATCAGGTTGTTGCAAAAGTTTTTTCCGGATTTTTATTCCAACACAAAAACGATTGAACTTGAATGACAAGATTCAGCTCATGCAGATGCCGGGCAATGTTTGAAAAGTGAACCTTGAACTGTTCTGCGAGTTCCCTCGTTGTTACATTGTGATCTTCATCAATTGCTTGGTGTAGACCACCATCTGAAATCATGATTGGCCGACCAGAGAAATGCATGTTGAAGAGTGCTATCTCCGCGTCTAAACCGGCGATACCATTCTTCTATTGTACGTAAACTAACAGTGCCATCACCTAAACGTTCGCAAATGTTTCGGTGTCATTGCGCAGCACTGATCTTTTCAGAATACTCGTAGAAGATTATTGCTCGAATATGCTCGCGTGAAAGGTCCATTTCAGACCGTTGATGGCACTCACAGATGTATAGTCAGAAAGTTGATTCTTGGATGTAATATAGCAAAGATATTCAGGAATCGAATGCAATAATTTGTTTGAAAAAATATGAACACCCCCCTAGGAAAATGAACCCTTCTTGGGCATGGGTTCTAGAACCGGAAGAAACTTTTGCAACAACCTGATATAAAGCATTTCAAATCTTCAGTTGATGAAGGGTATATGCCATACTGGAGATAATTGGAAACAAAAAAAGGAAAATACTCTTTTACCACAACAAAATAGGAAATAAAACAATACAACCTGATACTGTAAGCGCTTTTCGAAAGCTTGCTTTCATCATTCAGCAGCCAAGGAGCACCTCGGAAGACTACTGAGAGAACTGAAAAAATGTCGAAGAAAAACAGCACAATGGAAAGGAAGGCAGTCAAGAGGCGAAAATACATCGTCATTGGTAGAAATTAGTTTGAATACAAAGTGATGTAGGAGTTGCAAACGTCTTATGCAGTTTACCATATTCTCAAAATAAATTTAAAAAAAACAAAAAAAAAAAAAAAACGGAGGAGGATGGGAGGGGGGTAAAGAAAGTTTTCACCTGAAAAACGGGTGATATGGAAACCGTAGTTCTTATTTCAGGCTTTTATGCAATTTTTATTTTTAACTTTTTTATATGTGCATAGTAGGCATTTTTTTAACCTTAACTTTGCAAAAAAAGTTAAAATTTGTAAAGCACGCAGTTCTAAAAATCTTAACAAGTCTGTTTGTAAAGTTAATTTTTACGAAATTTAAGTGTTTAAAAGCTTTTATCAAATTATTTGGTATCTTCATCTTCTAAGATTTCCACACTCAAAAGTTCAATTAAATAACTTAACTGAAAGCATTAGAAGAAATAACTACTCGTCCATCTCATTATTGCTGAAACAAATCAACGTTAAGTGAAATCAAATTCCTAAAAACTGGAATAGCGTTTAACTTTAATTTATGAAAACTCACAATTGTGAAGTCTTCAAAAGAGGGGTCATCACTTTTTCCAGACAAATACACAAAATCAAACTAAAATTTAAACGGGGAATAAAAAAAATGTATAGCGTGGAGAACGGGTAGTTAAATTGTGGAGCACTTGAAACAGAATTTCAAATCAAGACGTACTGTTTATTTTCTATAAATTACATTCCTTTTTAATAGTTACATTTCACCCTTATAAAAAGCTAACTATAATTAGACAATTAAAATCAAATACTGCTTTCCACTGATAAAGAAATAGCGGGCAATGCCGATTTTCGTTTGTTTTTTAAATTTTTTTATGGAAATATTCTCGACTTTAACAAAATATTAACTTTTTTCAATTACATCTCTTAAATTAACTTTTCAAAATCTTCAGGGACTTCAGACGGATTGGTGGATCACACTGAACCTTTATTAGAAGATGTTCAAAATATATTTCCCGAATTTGGAATCTTGAACACAAGTACATTTAAATTTACTCAAATTCTTTCAGTTATTAATTATTTTCATTATTCACTTCCCATTCTATTACCATTTTAAAAAAATATTAAATTTTTTGAAACATCCCCACTTTCAGGAAATTCGCCTCAAAAACAAATACTAGAAGATGATTCCCACAAGCCCAAGGATAAAAGAAAAAAATCAGCGCATGATAAATAAAAAATATATAATTTTATTTACATAATTTACAAAAAAATATTCTAAAATATATTTCTTTAACGTTATTTCGGTAATTTGGCTAATTCTTTCTGAACATTCCAGTGTAAATGAACTTGTTTGAAGTGCGAAGGAGTTTCTTTCCCAAGCAGTAGTTCACAAAGAAACAGATTGACTGCTCTAACTTTACTTTCTAAAAAAAAAAGAAAGAATAGAAGGACAAGATTAGAGTGATTATAAAATTTAACAATGAACTGAAAAAAACATGCAAGAAATGATTCAAACAGCAACCAGTGATAAATTATAAAATGAACTCCTGATATTTTTTTGTAGATAATAAAATTAAAATTAGCTTAAATTGCCACCTTCTAATCATACACCAAATTTTAAACTTACTTGAAGCAAACAAATAAGGCTAATGTTTAGATTTCACTTAAAGTAAGATCAATGCAGAGATGTACGAGGGGATCATAAAGACAAACAAAATCTGACAAGGACCATATTCTCGATGTTACAAACAGCCAATGAGGAGCCGACTTTTAAAAATAATTCTTAAACAATTCAGGCCAAGTCCTGAATGGCCCTTTTTTGGTTGGCTCTGATAAGCAGACCAGCTACAAAGGTGGGGGAGGACAAGAAACTATCATCAAAATTAAGTGGCTTTTTTTTCCTTTAAGTTAAGACATGATTATGCAATTACTGTCCTAAAAGGTATGATCTTTACAAAACCTTCAAGTGTCCCATAGCATCTGGCTCAATGTAGATCCTGTAATTTCTGCAAGTTACAAAATGGTGCTACTGCACATCAGACCCCTTTCTTTCCAATACATGTAAATTCTACAATTGTTCAATTGGTTGAGATCTGAAAAATTAGGAGGATAGAACATTATTTTGAAATTTTCACATACTTCTGCAATTATCCACTCACTTTCCAAGTATATTATATACTTTGATGACTGGATCCTAGGGTACCCAACAGAATGTCATCACAACATTTGCGAGAAAGCCCCCAAAAAACTGATCTTAAGATTTATTTACATTTTATACAAAAAACACCAAAATCTCCTTCAAAATATTCTCCATTGGAGGCAATACATTCATCTAATTGATTTTTTCCCTGAGTGAAGCGTCTCTGGAACTGCTGATGCTTTTGAGTGCATCCTGTAAAACTCTATTCACCTCCTCCATGGTGTCAAATCTCTTTTTTTTCAATATTTGTTTCATACTTATGAATAAAAAGAAATCAATTTAGTCAGTAGGATGGATCGGGAACAACACTCCAACCCTGACAGGTCAAATACCGAGTCGCACAAGAAAGCACAAGGAGTTTCATGACAACACATCTCATGTTCAAATCTACTGTCAAAATCCTCTTACAAAAACTCAACCCACATCTGTAACTGCTGAGGTCTCATCAATTATGTACCAAGTTGTGGAACTTTCCTTACTTTTTTGTTGAATTTTATCAACCTTCTCATTTAAAGAAATAAAAAGTAACCAAATTATTTGTGGATATGATATCAGCAAAAATAAGACGCCACCGCTTTTTCACAACTAGGTTTATTCATTTTTTTTTTTTTTATGAATTATTTACTTTATCGGCCTTTGCAATATTTGCTTGAGTCACTGAATGTATATTACCTTAATCTGATGCTTAAGCACTATACTTTATTTTATAATTTACCTTATTGGCTTGCACTACATTTAAAAATAAGTATAAATCACTGTACAAGATAATTTATCTGATTGTACCTTAAACCTTCCATGTATCTGTGTAATTGGAACCTGATTGGTTAGCTATGTATATAAATGGCCTTTTGGCATTGTACGTCTCAGTCATGTTGAAAAACGAGTGTGTAGCACTCAAAATACATATTCATGGTGAATAAACCTTGTTGTGGAAAAGCAGTGGCATCAACCTTCTCATTGGTACAACTTGTCAAAGGCCGCCTAGAATGATGGTGGTCTTCAATGCTCATTTCTTCTTTTTTGAACCGTGAGAATGATTCAAAAACTTGTGTAGACTCAGTGCTTCTTCCTTAAAAGCTGTTTTCCGGAGACGGAAATAAAATCTCAAATAGATTTGTTGTTTGGTATGGTCAGGCGTAACGATTTCCAAGGGGGAGCTTCACAACACCTGAAAGAAAAGACAACACGGCACATACACTACCCTATCAAAAGTCATGGGACAACCCTGATTTGCATGAAAATGAAACATTCCTTTGCAATTTCACTGTTGGCATTCTTTCCACCACTACATAACAGAGAGCATGCTATTATGAGATGATGCTTGCGTGAATGCTGTAAGAATGTCTCAAAGAAAAGAGCTTTCAGACTTCCAAAGAGATACAATTGTTGGGTGCCATCTTGCAGGCAAAACTGTTAGAGCGACGACATTGGACTCTGGATCAATGGCGAATGGTTGAATGGAGTGATGAGTCCCGGGGGTGACACCTTCTGGTAATCGGATGGATGGGTTTGGGTATGGCGAATGTTATCTGCCAAGCTGTGTTGTGCCCACAGTGAAGTCGGCGGAGGGTCGGTGATGGTGTGGGGGTGCTTTTCATGGTATGGATTGGGTGCAATCGTTTCTGTGGACAGACATCTAAACGCAGAGCGTAACCAAGACATTCTGGACAACGCAGCACTCCCATCCCTCTGGCAGCACTTTGGCAATGGCACTTTTCTGTTTCAGCATGATAAAACACCTTGCCGTAAAGCAAGGGCTATAGGCACATGGTTTGATGAAAAGGGGGTTCGAGAACTTGACTGGCCTGGCTAGAGCCCTGATCTGAACCCCATCGAACATCTCTGGGACATATTGGAATGTCGATTACGGGCTTGTGCGGAACACCCAAAATCCGTGACCAAACTGTCCAAGACACTTATGGCAGAATGGCGAAAATTATCTGTCGAAACGTATCAAAAACTTGTGGACAGTATGCCCCAGAGAGTAGAAGCTGTGATAGCAGCAAAAGGTGGACAAAACAAGATACTAACATATGTATATTTTTGAGTGTTTCTATTAAAGTGATGGTGCCCCATGACTTTTGATAGGGTAGTGTATTGAAAAATGAGTGTGTAGCACTCGAAATACGTATTCATGGTGAATAAACTTTGTTGTGGAAAAGCGGTGGCGTCTTGTTTTTGCTGATTTCATATCCACAGGTAATTTGGTTACTTTTTATTTCTTTAAATGGAACACTTAACTAAAATTAGGACTAGCTTCTCAAAGTCAGTCCAGTTTTTTTTTGGATCTCCCCTCGTACATCCCTGCCAGTCGCATAGCATCTCTTCCCTAAATAAATGATGCACACAAAACCAGCCATCATCCGCAAAATATTCAAGTTATCCTTGCAATCCATGATCTGTTCAACAGTAGCCCTTTTGTTGATTCATTAATCTACACTGGATAATTTCGTTAAGTGTGCGACAATATCGCATTTATATTGAACAATTTAATTAATCAACATTTATTAATGCTTGCCTGACAAATCATATGTTAATACCAAAATACATGCTTACCTGCTGAAGACAGTTCAGAGAATGTAACGGAATTATGGTAAGAGATTGCCACTTCAAAAAGTTCTTTGTAATCATCCAAACGCACAAGCCTGAACATATTATGAAGCAAAGGAGTCCTTTGTTTATCCGATTGGCCATCCACCTTTGAAGGAATGCTAAATGAACAGAATTGCTTCAAGAAGCAAATCCAAATGTCGTTTAAAAGATGAAGCAGAAAAATTTTATTCTTCCGATCTTCACCTCTGCAATGCATTAAGGCATTTAAGTCGATGGGCAATGTAATTAAAGTAGGACTGAAGGTCAATAACCTGTTGAAAATCAGTTCCAATTGTTGACTTTGTTGAAGAATTTCAGTCATTGCAGTTTCACTAGTTCTAAAGGAACGAAAGAGATCTGAAAGTAAGGCTAGGAATTCTGTCCACGTGTTCACTTCTTCTGGAAACCAGCACAAATATTCCAAAATGTGTTCAATAATATTAAAAATGATTTGAAGCGAGCAAGTATCAGTTGAGAAGGATGGAATCGTCTTGGTAGAAAAAGTTAAGTTGTTCTCATTGTCGGATGACGACAGTAAAAAGGATTTTACAGGAGAAACTCTTTTCTGCCATGCACTGCACCATTTTACAAAAACAGTAGTAAAATTATTATAACACTGACGGGCAATATCCACTACACTTTTTTCTTCAGGTAAAAGCCTACATATAAAAAACATACTTATAAGAAAACTCACGATAAAAAAACAAAAAACTCTTATAAAACCTAATTACTTACGTTTCATAAACTGCTTTGTCATTTAATTTTGAGCATATGCTTGAAACTTCAATATTGTTGTTCGTCATAACTTTCTGATGCAGTGTATAAACATCATTAACCTCTGCAGGAGAATGTAACAAAAGCAATGGGTTTGTTATGCTTTCTTGTGTCGAAGCATTTACACAGAGACTGAAAACGGAAGACATAAGGCCAGTTAAATGCATCCATTTTCCCAAACCTTGGAATGCGGAGTTACACCTGTCGAAAATATCAAGATAATTTCTTCAAATATATTTCAGAGTCAATTTACAATATATGAGGTAGAGTTAAGATTAACCAAATTTAATCGTATGCTATATGAGGTAAGATAAAGAGTAATCAAATGTTTCCATCTTAATTTCCTTCATCTCAATCCTTTGTCACCTTTTCATTTTTGGGACTATAGATGAGAAAATAAAATGGCTAAGAAAGAACAAAATTCTTTGGATTTGTTAGATATTCACCAAGGCAATGGACTAATGGCAATATCTTACAAGTGGTCCTTTAAAGCAGTGTTTCTCAAACACTTATTTCTATAAATGCCCCTCAGCATATACAAAATTTAGTATACCTCCCTGTATGACAAATGTGTCAATCTCTACAGTGACTATGTCAAAATGTAATTTTGATATTCACACTTATGTTTATTTTATACCCCCAACGGAGATTGAAAAAAAGAAAAATAAAATAGCCCTCATATTGCGAAAGTCACATAAGTGATTCATAGCGTACATCACATGACCTCCCTTCCCCCCACTGCCCACTTGTTATTTAATTCCCCCCTAACGCCCACTTGCTACTAACGTGATATCACCCAATTTGAGAAATGCTGCTTTAAAGGATAAATTTAGTTTTAAGTTATTCCTGCTCTATATAGTGAAACTCCAACTATCCTCTCCCTAACTGCGATTGGTCGAAGCCTAATCACGACGCGACATCATGCTGCAAGTGCAATGTATGAGCAATTAGTTTTTTGTTTTCTTTATAAAGAAATGCAATTCATAAATTTTTTAATGGTCCCTAAATGCATATTTAATAAAACATAATAACGAGCTAGTTAAACTTTATTTCTATCAAAACAAAAAATCACCTTTTAAACTGCTGAATTGCAATTAAATCAAGCTCGCCATAAAAAAATGGCTGACGATGTTGCTGGTGCATCATAGGGGATAGAAGAAAAAATTTTGGAGAGTTCTTTCAAGTGTCCAAAATTATTATTCTTAATCCTGTTCGTCATAAAATGTTGAAAGTTTATTTTTGCAGGTGCTTTTTTTAACAGTCTATGTTGTGGATTATCCAGGAAACCAAGTAACAATGTAATCATACACGGGTTGAGAAGGCCAACCAATCGCAGTTAGAGAGAGGTTAGGCGGAGTTTCACTATATATTAGAGAGAAAGAGGAATTCCATTCTGACTCCTACCTGATCTGTTTAAGAAGCAGTTGTATCAAAATTGAAAACTCTACGATAATCCTCTCATCAATGTTAATACCAGAAGTTCCACCTGAAAATATGAAAGCATTGGAAATTTTGCATGTAAAAAAATTTCTTGCTTTCAGAATAATTCAGAAAATTCAAGTTCATCCAGAGTGCTAGAGGTGTTGGAATAATGCAACATTTACTAGGTGTGATCAAAGGGTTCTGGACTGATTTTTTTCTTCTTTGTTATATTTAAATTTCCAATTAAAGATGCATATCAATATCTTATTTGAAAAATTTTCTATATTCTCATTAAGTTTCATGTTGACAGATGCAGGCATACACTCTATGCACCAAAGGTATTTTCACATCCACAATTTTCGTCACTCTGCTTATAATCAGTATTACCAACAGTGGAGGATGGTTCCCCTAACACCTGGAAGAAAATCTATTAGAATTCTACTAACTCTCTGTGCCTTAGTAATCACGCAGCAAATAGCCCTTGGCACCACTGTTTTGACTGCATACGAAGATCACAGATGTGAAAATTCTGTCAGCGCGTAAATGTGTGCTTCTGCATAGCGTTACCATCCACCCACATGAAACTTAACGAGAACATAGAAAAACGTTTGAATAATAAATTGACATGCAGCGTTAATTTCGAAGAAATATCACAAGAAAAAAAATTCTGATACTGCATTACCATAACAATATTAATTAAAAGCATTATTAGTGTATTCGCAAAGTTGGTCTTTCCATCAGCAATTTTTTATTTTTTATTTTTTTGATTTTGACTTCTGATTCCGATAGATCATCAAAAGGTGAGTAAAGGTTATAACAAGCACACATGTCCTAACAATTCGGGAATCATCATCACGGTCAACCCTTGGCAATCCACTGCTGGATGAAGGTCTTCTCTAAACGCTTCCATTCTTCTCTGTTTGAAGCTTTGGATTTCCAGTTGACACCAGCCACCTCCCTTATTTCGTCGAGCCACCTTGCATGGGATCGTCCTCTTGGGCATTTAAAGACTCGAGGGTACCAATGCAGAATGACTGTGATCCATCTCATGTCTTGTCTTCTAGCAATGTGACCAGCCCATTGCCATTTAGAACGTTTGATCCGTTCGATGACATCAATCACCTTCGTTTGACTTCATATCCAGCTGTTGCATTTTCGATCTCTTCTTGTAATTCCCAGCATACATCTTTCCATGCTTCTCTGTGTTGTCTGTAGTCTTTGTGTTGTCCTCCTTGATAAGGTCCATGTTTCAGCTCCATAGGTGAGTGCTGGTAAAACACATTGGTTGAACATTTTTCGTTTCAAGCTAAGTGGCATGTTGCTCTTCAAGATAATGTTATTCTTGCCAAAAGCACTCCATGCTGTTCTAATTCGTCTGTTAACTTCATTCAGAATGTTGCCATCCATAATGATTTCTTGTCCCAGGTAAATGTAGCTCTGTACTTCTTCGATCACGATGCTGCCTGCCATGACCTTCTGTTTTGGAGCAAATGCATTGAACATAACTTTTGTCTTCTGTGTGTTCAGTTTCAGTCCTACACGCAGGCTAGCCTCTGCTAGTTCTTGTAACATTTCCTCCAATTCAAAGGACTATTACTGGTGAGAACGATGTCAATGGCAAAACGAAGGTGGTTAAGGAATTCGCCATTTATTTTAAGTCCTTTTTTTGACCAGTTCAGTTTCTTGGAAGACTTTCTCTAAAACTGCTGTGAAGAGTTTTGGTGAGATGGCGTCTCCTTATCTTACTCCTTTTCCAAGGTTGATACTTGCTTTTCCTTTATCCAAACGAATGGTAGCAGTCGCTTTACTAAATATCTTCTGGAGAATACTAATATAGCTTCCGGCTATTCCCATTCTTTCCAGAGCTTTCACTACAGCATGTGTGAACACCGAGTTGAAAGCTTTCTCAAAGTCGATGAAGGCAAAGCAAAGTGGCACTTCATATTCGTTGTGGCGTTCGATAAGTTCTCTAATAACTTGAATGTGGTCGATCGTGCTATATCCGCTTTGAAAGCCCGCTTGTTCTCTTGGTTGTGCTGAGTCTAGTCTAGTGCACTAGATTCAGCACAACCGATTCGGGAATATAGCCTAAATATTAACTTTAACTGCCCTTTTGGTCACATTCCCAAAGAGATAAGACATGTGTGCCTATTATAACTTTTACTTATTTTTTGATACTTTAGCCCAGCCCTGAGGTTTGGCAAGCACAGGCCACGAGCAAAAACACTCGCTCACTCCTTTTGAAATGAGCACTCGTAGGTTAGGTTCCACTTTCACAAAGACGGGTCGGAATCTAATATAATGCACTTAAATCTTTAATTCATTTTAATTCCTTGAATCACTTTAAGTGCTTAGTTCCATAAAAGGAAGGGAATAATAGATATTACATTTATGTCACCAAGTTATTTCAGATTTCAGAATCAAATTCAATAAAGAGATTACATTTATCGTCATCAGTTTTTCTTTATTCAGAATCTTTTCACCTCACTCTCCTTCTCCTTCATAGATTTCATCGCCACTGCTCCGCAAGCCAGTTGTCAACTCGTCTCTACTTATGAGGGCCAGCCAGTTTTCTATCCGAATTTGAAGTCAAAATCAAAAATTTCAAAAAAGTTGACAACAGAATGACCGAAATCGTAAATTCAGAAACAACGTTGAAAATAGTTAGGTCTGATATGCTATTAAAGTGATGCCATCTCTCAGAGCTCAAAGAAAATTCACGCACAATTAAAATGCGGGACACTCATAATTATTATTGTTAAGATGACTGTTAGGCATTCATTTAATAGAATAGAATGCCTGGATGTTTTATGTTACATGCATATAAACATACCTTTTTTGGGGATCAATACTCTCCAAAGTGTACCCAAAATGGAGCAGATCTTCATAAACACAGCTTCATTACAGTGTTTCCTAATTCAGTAATCAGAGATATAAAATGAATTCAAAGAAATTAAAAAAAAAAAAAAATTATATTCCTGCAGACCTATTGAATTATAATTTTGTACAGGCTACTTTATTAACCATTATAAGAAATTCAAATGACAATTTATGAGACATATCAGTAAGTAATTTGCATGAATTGCAGTAGATAACGAATTGAAAATCCATGTATGTAAACCCCATCCAACCGAAGTTTGAATTTGGCGGGCAAGCTAGGCTGCGACTCACCATCACCACATAGCAGACGAGAGAAACATGACAACAGTCCTTAAATTGTCCCCGCTCAAAGAGCAGCATTCTGTGGTGCATTTCTTTTGGAAGTAGGCAAAGATGCTGACCATAATTCACACAGAGAAGCAACGTGTGTATGGGGGACAACGTCCTGAGCCACCAAGCCATTGGGAATTGGTGCCAGTAATTTAAGGCCAGTTATACAAGAGTCTGGACGGCCTGTCGAGATATCAACGCCTGCTAGAATCCAAGCTGCTGACGAGGCCATAAAGGACCGCCACATCCAACTGCAAACACTGGAAGATATATCCGGTCTTGTGTGATGCAGAAGTACAACGGGCTGTGCGACAGTGGTTGATAGCACAGCCAACGACATTCTGTGAGACGTGGATCCTAAAATTTGCGTCAAACTCAGGGTTATCCCCTGGCCCTTTTGAAGGAGCGCGCCACCCGGCTAATTTTGGTGACCGCCCGGCTGAATACATGAAAAGCTGCGCAACACCTCATAGTGTTTATTTGTTTTTAATTGTTGTCCGCCCGAATATTTTATCTTTCCACCCACCTGATTAAATTTTCTGGGCAGAACACTGAAACTGTTGAGACAAATGCATCAATGTGTGTAGCAGATATGTCAAAAAATAACTGATGGACTGTGGCTCATAGGCACCTGTTTTGGTTTATCTCATTCAATAAACTTCTTGCAACTTGCTTATTCATTTGCACTTGTATATTCAAGAATCCAAACCCGATTTCAGAGTGCTACAGGGTGCACTATGAAAGTAATGCGCATAATTTTATTGTGATGCGACTATCCATCGCAGCGCGCTCGAACTGGTTGAATAATGTGGTGAGGGGTCTGCTCTTCCAAACACGCCCGGTCTCAGTTCGCTCCGAACAGTAGGAGCGGTAGGACGTGTCTTCGCACGAAGTCTGTTTTTCGATTGTGTCACAGCACGATGGAGCGTTCACTGGAACAGCGGTACGCGATCAAGTTTTGGCTGCGGCTTGGGAAGAATATAACAGAAACTGACTCAAAGACGTCTTCAAGCTCCACCACGACAATGCCCCCAGCCATACGGCCTTCTTCGTCACCAACTTCCTGACCCGGAGCAAGACCCCCGTTGTGCCCCAGCCTCCTTACAGCCCTGACTTGGCTCCGTGTGACTTTTTTTTGTTCCCTCAACTGAAGAGAGAGCTGAAGGGAAAGCACTGGGAGTCGGTGGAGAACACCCAAGCTCACGTTACAAGGTTCCTGAAAAACATTCCAGTCAAGGAATTCCAGGGTGCCTTCCAGGCGTGGCAGAATCGTCTCTGCAAGTGTATTGATGCAGGAGGAGACTATTTTGAAGAATTTTAACCATTTGTACCAAGCGGATCAATAAATTTATTTTTCCCAGAAAATGCGCATTACTTTCATAATGCACCCTGTATAATGGAGCAGAACAACCGACCTACTATTGGAAAAGTGGATCACCAAGTTTGTTGAGATTGCCAGTAAAGATCTCTCCAGTCTCAGTTGTTTTTAATATGATGATTGAGCAAAGAAAGTGTTTTCCATCATCTGCTTCAACAAGTGCAAGTCAGAGATAACCATCCAATGAAAATTTCACGTAAGATTTGGAACGAAAGCCCCCTACTGCTAACAGCATTAAAAAATGGCTTCAAATGTTTCAAGAAACGAATTGTTTAATTAAGCAGAAAAGCATAGGTTGAAAACACTGGTCTCGTACCTCCGATGAAAACACTGATTACCAAGAGGGGCTGCATTGGACATCTGTAAATCACCATTTCGAAACTATGACGAATTTTTTGTCATGTATGTTTAAATTTAAAATCACCATAAATAGAGGAATTTAAAATCAGATGTGGCGTTTTAAATCATCTTGTATTTATTTATTTTAGGAAAGATACGACAACAGTGACTGGACCATAATTAATTATATCATGTATTAATCTTGCCTAAGGTACAAAAGTGAAAGCATCAGCACAATTCATAAGTCTATATACCTACTGTAAATCTACTTACAAGAAGGAAAATGTAGAAAACGGAAGGAAAAATTCCACAACTTGCACTCGAACCAGAGACCATGGCTTTCGTTGTTGCTGCTCTAACCAATTGAGTTATCGCAGACAATGAACTGTCAAGCTGGTATAGCATGTCCGTATAAACTTCCAAGAAGTCGGAGAGCTATTTCATGATTTATCTTCTCTTTGAATTCAGTAAGTCGTGTAACTTTTTCTCGCCTTTTCTTAATCTTATTTCTAGAGTTTATACAGTCCATCCCAAAAGTTAATAGACATCAACACAATGCATGTATGAAAAGAACAAAAAGAAATACAACTGAGTTCAAATAGGTTTATAATTGAACACATACAACTTGTATTTAACCAAAACAGAAATGACAATAAACTTACATTAGCGTATTGTTATAGCAAATAAATGAAAAGAGCGCTGTCTCAAAAATATATAGAATGCATGGGAATCTCAAATTTACAAGAAAACACTTGGTTCTCAAAAGGATATCGATTTTACATTGTTTCGTATGACATCGTATACACAATTTTCCATAGAAAGAATCAAAGTTTTAACATTTTAGGATCTAAATTTTACCGAGCATACTTTATTGATGTCTTGAGTTCATTGATAGACGAATATTGACGTCCATCGGCATAAACTTCCCGAAATAAAATGCCCCACACATTCTCAATGGGATTCAGGTCAGGACTCATCGGTGGCCAGTGAAGAACAGATACATTTTTTCTGTTTAGATAGTCTTTTGTAGCATTGGATGTATGGATGGATGCATTATCGTGCTGAAAAATCCAATTTTTTCCTCCCAAAATTTCACTGAACGGAATCAAATGACTTTGTAGTGTCTCTATATACTTTTCTGAGTTTTGTCGTCCATCTAAAAATGCTAATGACGCTTGACCATTATATGAAAAGGCTGCCCATATCACTGATCCATCATCTTGTTGTCTGCTATAAAATGTTCGGGGCTCTTTCCTTAAATCATGCCAGTGGCTTGCATATCCATCAGGACCATCCAGATTCCATTTATTTTCATCACTGAACAGCACACTCAGCCACTTATCACCATATGACATGTGCTGACGATCCCACTGCGACCTCTTCTTTTGGTGAAGCTTTGTGAGTGGCGGTTTACGTCTCATTTTCTTGTGAATAAGGTAACCAGCTTCTTTAATACGTCTGTGAACCGTATTCTTTGATATATACAAACGTGAACTAACAGTGATGTTACGTATGGACGTTTTTCTGGGAGGAAGCCATTCTCAGTATCTGTCTATCATCACGAGAGCTTGTCACACGTGGCCTTCCCGAACGACGTTTTGGTTGATGTGGCTCTCTACGAGCTAGAACTCGGTAAATAATACTTTTAGAACGGTTTAACGCGTTGGAAATGTCATGAATAGATTCACCCTGCGATTTTAAGCTGAATACAGTCGACTCTCGTTATAACGAAGTTCACCGGAAACCATAAAAAGTTTGTTATAACCGATATTTCGTTATATGTGAAACCCAATTTTTTAATGTAAAAATGCATTTTCCACTTTAGAATTCATAGGTTTTAGTTGAAATTTGAAATATTGCGACTAAACGGCGATGAAATATCCTTAATCGAACATAATCAAACAAAAAATGTGATTTCCATTCGACTTCTATCGTTTGGTGAAATTTTTTTGATCAAACACTACCAAAAACCAGATTTTCATTCGAATGCGTTTTTATAGTCGAAAATCTCTCTTTTCTAATGGATTGAGATGCACAGTCGATATATAAACAAACAGTTTAAAGATCATTGAAAGATTTTTAAACTGTTTGATATAAATCAACAAATTCGCGAACTTGTTCAATTGCTTGCGTTCTCTCTTCTCCTTCTCCCCTCCCAGGTTAAAGCCATTGAGTTCCGAATAAATTTTTTTCCAACATGTGCTTCTTTATCAGCATTTGATATTTTCATAAGAATGTTTTTTCTAGTGCTGCGCGATGTCGATGTTAAACATCGACACATCGATGATTTTATACTATCGATGTTGGCACCGATGTTGTTAGTTGTTATACGCCTCGTACGCCTCTCAGATGGCAGCACCGTTTTTCTAGTTTCAGCGCTCATAGCGGCAAATTTGTAAGTTCTTTTAAGCGGCGAAGTTTTTTTTAACATATTCCAAAATCGATTTAACATCGATGTTTTCCGCAAATCGCGCAGCACTAGTTTTTTCCTTTTTTCAGTACATGATATTTTCTAGAAGGATTTTTGCTTCTATTTTTCGTAGTCATCGATCAATGATCGTAATCTGAAGAATAGGCCTACTGAAGAAGTAAATTCTAATTGCTTCCGCTTTCGATCTTTCCACCATTTCCGCTTTTATATGGATTCTTATTGGCTGTTTTCAAGCAAACAAAGACGTCATTTTCGCACTCTCAAAATCAGCGTACAATTTTTGCTGTTTTTTCGTCTTTACGTGAAATAAGCCTAACGGCATGTATTGTGAATTGCCTTTACGATAAATCGTTATTTTGCCCAATTTACGACGTCGTTTTTAGTTCGTTATATCAGGTGTGAAATTACTATACATTCAATTACGTGTCATTGGAAAATTACTTTGTTTTACCCGATTTTTCGTTAAAAGAGATTTCGTTATAAGCAGTTGTTTTTTCTTAACAAAACTGACGGGGACTATGAAAAACTTCGTTATTTCAGTAATTTCGTTATAACCGATTTCGTTATAACGCGAGTCGACTGTATTCTGGCAACCTCATCAGCTGTTAGCTGGGAAGCTCTAGGCATTTTGTTGTTGAGTAAAATGTTGCTATTTCACAGCATATTTATACACCCCAAACCTTGCATCATCACTAAATATTTACACATTGCATAAAATTATGTTGTTCTATAAACTTTTGGGACACAGCATTTTCAATGGTTTATCATAAACATTTTCAATGCTTTTCTGAAAAGTAAAATTTTTGTCATGTTTGCGTATCATCAACTTGCACATGCTTTCATTCAAAACCCAAAAACTTTCCATGACATCGATGACGTCATAGTGACGTAACCAGCAAAACATTGATGTCTATAAACTTTTGGGATGGACTGTATAATTAAAAAAGCATTTAAATAAAAAGAAATATTTACAAGAGGATCCCATGTAATTCACTCAGTAATCCTTTCTTCATAACCAATTTATTGGCTACAGATGGAATTATGGCAGCTGACTCAAGCATTGTTAAGATTAACATCTGCATTAAAAATAATTAAATAAATTCAGAAAAGTATAATTACATACAAACAATTCTTATTTATTATTTACGAAATGAAATAACAATAATAAAAATTATTAAACCAATTAAGTAAGTGGTTACTTTTTTTCAGTTTTTTTTTTAAGTTCCATTAAATGGTCTGACAATCGTTTCGGTGATCTTTGCCATTTTCCAAGTCAAAGAATTGCACTTTTTTACATTTAACAACATGATAAAACAATGCTCTAATAACGCATTCTCAATAATTTTGATAAATTTTATAAAAGACGTTAACAATATACAGTATAACCTCAATAATACGGACAACTTGATAACCCGGACAAATTGTCCGGTCCCGTTTTCATTCAATGTAAAATAATACAAAATACCCTCGTTAATCTGGACAACTCTATATTCCGGACACTGGATAAGAATTTCTAATTCTTCCCATTGAAGCGGCACTCATAAATCTGGACAAGTGTGTCAAAAAATAATGCAGTAATTCATTTAAAACAGTACTGCATTAATTTAGCCACTGATTAAATGCTCTACGATCTTGAGAGTGTCACAGAAAAAGAAAAAACTGACCTCATCAACGATTATGAGAAAGTTAAAATTACCGTTCGAGATTTGGCTATCAAGTACAGTGTCGGACATTATTAAAAAAAGAAAACATTATGAAGAAGAATATGCTACTTCAAACATTAAGATGAAGAATCTTAAAAGGTCTGGGAACACAACACAATTAAATGAGCTTGTATACAAATTAATTATGAAGGCAAACACCTTGAATGTGCCAGTGAATGGATCAATTATCCAAGCTAAAGCTATTAAACTGGCAAAAGAAATGGGACTTATAGATTTCAAAGCATCAGAAGTATGGCTCGGAAATTTTAAAAAAGGTACAATATTCGATTTGGAATCTACTGCTGATTTGTTAGATTGCTGACCTTTTTTTTTTTTGTATAAATAGGATATCCACTCTGTATGTTCAACTTTTGATTCTTTGATTGTCCAAGTTTTCTCGCTTTAAAAGCTGACATTGTCACCGAAATGTACATACGAGGTATTAAACACTTGTTGCGGAATTGTGTTTTCGTCTTTTATTTCTCCGTTTTAGGTAACCATGTCCACGGTTTCTGGCTTGTCTAGCTTATATAAATGTATACTGGATCTTTAAGAGAATACTGTACCTCGGGGGAAAAATGAAATTGCTTTTTATGTGGAAGCACCCAGTCCTGAATGAGTTTAACGTGCTGAACATGAATATCACATTGAAAAAAGTTGATTGGCTCTCGTTACAGAGATATTGACATATTGTCCTTTGTATAGTAGCATCTTTTAAGCCTGGAGAAACGAATGTGCAACCTCCACCATTGGCAGAACTACATAAAATCATCATTCCTCCTTTACAAATCAAGTTCGGCCTTGTAAAAACTTTGTAAAAGTCATGGATAAGAATGGACCAGCATTCAAGCACCTGTAGGAAAAATTCATTCAACTCAGTTGAATCCAAAATTAAAAAGGGTTTTTTTTTTTGGTGTCATAAAATCATCAGACATGCTCCCCACGAGGCTTACAAACGAGAGGCCAAAAGAAAACGAAAGCCCGATGATGATTAAGATATTCTTAATATGTATTATAATATTTGCATATATGTATTTTTCTCAAACATTCGTACACATTACTAAGAAACCTTGGAGCCAATTCAGCTTTTTCTTAGTTGTATACGTGTTCAGCACATTGAATTCCTTAAGAAAAGACTACTTTTATCTCGGAAGCATTGAAATTTTGTTGTCCAGTGTTATCGAGCGGCACTTCTTTATCCGGACACTCAATAATGTGGACAACTTTTGAAAGTCCCAACAATGTCCGGATTATTGAGGTTACACTGTACAAGGATCGTACAAATGAAAACTAAAATTATTTATTTTATCCAAAGTGTGTACAAGGGATTTAAAAAAACTCTCCAAATGCGTTAAGGCATTTTTTCCACTGTGTAACAAGGTGTGGAATTCCTTTATGGAAGAAGTCTTCTGGTTGCGTGTGGAACCATTCCAAAAACCTCTTCCTTCAATTCATCGTCCGACTGAAACCTGCGGTCTTTCAGATGTTTCTTGAGATCCCCAAACACTTGAAAGTCACACGGGGATAAGCCAGGGCTGTAAGGTGGAACTTTCCAGTTGAACTTTTTGACGAGGTCTACCGTTGCTTTCAAGGTGTGAGAAGAAGCATTCCTTCTGTAAGAAGTCCAGGACGCTTGCATTTGATGGCCGCGCGCAGTGCCTTCAATGTTTTTCCATATCGTGCTGCATTAAATGTGGCGCCTTTTTCAAGAAAGTCCAGTAAAATCGGGCCTTTGCAATCAAAAAACACGGTCAACATCACCTTCCCCGTGCTGTTTGCGATTGCTTTTGATTTTTTCGGGGATGGTGACCCATAATGCTTCCATTGACGACTTTGACATTTGCTTTCAGGCTGGAAATGAAAGCACCAAGTTTCATCCCCTGTAACGATTCTGTCGAGAAAACTCTCTCCTTCCTGTTTATAGAGAGTCAAATGTTGCAGGGACATGGCCATTCAAACTCCAAGTTGTTCTGATGTCAAATGATGCGGGACCCATTGTGACCAGATTTTATCACAAGTCTATTATGGGCAGATGCAAAGAGACATCAAACCCCGAGTTGGACAACATTTGGCTAGCGTCAGAAACGGGAGATATGCTATTTCCAGATTCGCTGACCACATACTGGATCAGAAACACACTTTCGACAAGAAGGACTTCCAAATCTTACACAGCACAAGTAAACCAAGAATACTGAACTTTCTACATAATCACCCAACAATTGTAAACACTTGTCTGAACGTGAAATAACTTTTCCATGCCGCTGCGGTAAAAATCCGCTCCAGCGTTTCTCAACCAAGTCAGCACACTCCCATAAGAAACATTAAGCGTTCAGGCGATTTCATTAGTTCTGATTTGTCGATTGTCCAGAATCATCTCATTAACGCGGGCAATGTGCTTGAGAGTATTGGACTGGATGGTCTTCCTGCACGGTATTCGTCCGTCAAATCTGAGCGCCCATTTTCGAACTGCTGGCACCACTTCACAATTGCAGGATGAGAAATCACACTATCCCTTAGAGACTGCAAATTTCCTTATGGATTTCAGTGCAATTTAAGCCTTTCGCCCACAAAAAACGGATTGTTCCGCGAATCTCCAACTTGGAGTGTACAATCTTTTGTACACAGTAAACGCATGAACATGTTGCAATTTAAGACATACAGGCAACATCCTTAGAAACGGTGAATAATGTCGGCACTCTTCAAACACAGATGGTGCTGAGTGTAACTTACTTTTTGATTCATCCTTGTATAATAAGGTTTAAATTTGTTTGTATCACTTTTTAGCAAATGGTGGCCGCGTGAGTTCACGCTCTCTTTACTTTTAGGTCAGCGCATCGGCCGCCTTTGGGACGTGCCAGGGAAGAATTTGTTTGATAAACGATGACGATGCTATGTTTGGATGAAGAAGATGTTGACACATCGAATGTTCCTAACATTATCCAAATCGAGAACGAAGAAACTGATACGCTAGTCATAAACAGTATGAAGAAGTGGGTTCAAAGTCCAAGGACACAAGATGATTAAATTTTGATCGTTCATTTGATTGGTTATGTTTTGTAAATTTCCCAAAATGTTTGATTTATTGTTGATTTTATGAAAATAGATTTTAAATAGAAAGATATGAATAATTTTGGAAGTGCTGTTTTAATTTAAGAATTTCTAAATTTAAAATTGCAAAATATGTGACGTCACACCAAGGGAGGGGGGGGTCACACAAATGTGACCACCTGTGACAAGGATGGGGGAGGGGTCCAAAAATCATGAAATTCGTGTGACGTGATTTATGGATGGCCCCTTACCAGCTCCCATTGAAGAGTTGTTCAAAACAGTGAGTTCATTCACAAATGACCCATCACTGCTGATATCTCCCCAAAAACCCCATCATAAATTGCTCCTGGTCTAAAATAATGTAGTCACCATAAATAAGTTTAGGTATTACTAATGAGGAATTACAATTTGCATAGGTTTTAATGGAGCCTAAAAATTACCACATTGAGCCAAACTCTAAGAAATAATAATAAGAAGAATGTAATAATCTTACAACTTCCGAATCATCGCACAAAGAAGAGACACAGTAGGACAAAACTATCTTGAAGACGTAGGATTTTTCGTAAATTATAAAATCAGCCTTCTCTTTCAAGCCATGAGCCAAAAGCGACAACATCCAATTTCGATGCTCTCGAAACTAATTTGAAAAGAGAAACCATTAGTAAATTTCAAATCCTATTGTGTCAAATAAAAGGCAGGAAAATATGTAACGCTTACTTCTTTGAAATCAGAACTGTTAAAAAGTTTCAGAAATTCAGGCACATGGTCAATATCTAATAGAGGCCGCAATGTAATGAAAGCTACTAATACAAAGTATAAGTCATCATCTGCAAAATAAACAGTGAAAAATAATCAGTCAAACGAATCAGATAAAAATTTTATTTTAGTAAACGTGCTAAGTGTCAGCTATAAAAGCCAACATCAGTATCAATAATGAGTACAATAAACACAAATGGGAATGTGTGGTACTGCAGTACTGATATAACAAAATTATAAAAGAAATATTCCCTGGGCAAAATATTTTTAAAATTGAAATGATAGTGAATGGTCAAAACTTGTAGCACAAGATGAATTTAATGGCTGAAAGTCAGATAAAATATTATACCATAACAACGTTAATTACAAGTATCACTACTGTATTCGCCAAGTTGGATGTACCGTCGCCATTTTTTCAAATTTTTTGATTTTCAGTTCAGATTAGGTTAAAGCATTTAAAGACGAGTAAAAATCATAATAGGCACACATGTTCAATCTACACAGGTTGAGTCAAAAGTAGTGGCCGATCACCACGCAAACTTTTAAATGGGCACCAGACAGGAACCACTCATTGCTAATCTTCAAAGTAGAGTCCATCATGCTCGATGGTAATCATCCAACGATCAACAAGTTGGCAGATGCCCTCACGAAACCATTCCTCCGGTTTCTGGGCGAAAAAGTCACGCACGGCGTCTTCAACCTCACTGACATTGACGAAGCGCCATCCACGCTGGAAGTGCGTCATGGGCTGGAAGAGATGGTACTCGGAAGGTGCCAGGTTGAGGCTGTATGCTGGATGTGACAGAACCTCGAGTTTTTCCAGCAGTTGACGACACATCTTCACCCGTTGTTGTGCTTGGGTGGGCGACAGCTCGTGGGGCACAACTCGGCAGCTCCTGTTAATCTTTCCCGTGGCGTGCAGATGTCGAACCACACTTGATCGTGATGTCCCGATGTCCGCCGCTAGCCCACGGGTGGTGCTGGCTGGGTTGGCTTCCACCTGTTGCCGTAAGGCTGCGTCATCCACTTATTTGCGTCTTCCGCTCCTTGGCGCATCTTCCAGACTCATGTCTCCAGACAAAAAGTGGGAGAAGCACAGTCGTGCTGTCTGTTCATTGGTCACATCCTGACCTTCCACCCTGCAAATTTCGGCAGCTGCTGCTCGCGCACTGATCCCCTTTTTCAATAGTGAATGAAGGAGCCCGTGTATCACCAATATTTCTGCCATATTTTTACACTGGCTGATGCAGGTGGCACAATGTCTATGGCATCAAATTCGTACTGACGTTTCTTCCCTCTCTTTTCTCTTAATAAACTGCGATATACCCTTGTGGTAAATGGTCTTCGCCCAGAATTCATCAAACTTTAACCCCCCCCCCCCCCTCCCCCAAGTCGGACACTACTTCTGACTCAACCTCTCTCTGTATTTGGGAACATGGCCAAAATTACTTAAAATTAATCATTTTGCTGGCTCAAAGGATCAAAATGTTTAATTTAATTGCCACTTTGGCCATGTTCTGGAATAGATAGAACATGTGTGTCTATTATAACGATTCACCCCCCCCCCCCCGCAACATTCTAATCAAACCCAAATTTTTGCTCCAAAGCTGGTATCATGTAGTCATGTGCAAAACAAGGGCGTGGCTGCCAATCTAACGGGGCAGTCAAGAGAATACGAATATGCATTGGTAAGGATGTATGTATCGCAGTGTTTTATAATTTTAAATAAAAAAATATTCATGGGAGTTTACCTCATCTTATAAATTATTTCGAGACATTTATTACAGCAAAATTAAGGTTTTGTACTTAATAACGCTGCTGTAACTGCAATTCTTTGGCCGCTGCCATTAATGATTTTGCTTACCCGTTACCACACGCTTTTTTTTTTTCTTTTTCTTTCTGCTACCGCCACCACCACTGCTTCTATGGCAGGCTTGCGTGCAAACAAAGAGTTCGGTGTACACGTTTGGATGGTTCCCTCGTTAGTTAAAATGAAATTCTAACAAACACAAGGAACAGAGGAATAAGGGGGAAAAAAACGAACTTTTACACAAACCTTTAGAAGTCAAAACGTTAAAAGCTTTCATCAAAAATACGCTCATCACACATGGAAGTTTAGTATTTGGAGTAGGAATACCTTGCGCAAGGGCTTTCAGCAAGTGCAAAAGCATAAATTTTAAAGGATACCTGCCAAGCATACATAAATAATTTCATTACATTATTCTGATTTTTTTTTAAAGCTATATACTTAAGTGAGTTGAATACCTGCTCCCTTCCAAATGATTAAAAAAGCTCATCAAAATCTGATAGCCAACAGCTCTCATGTCTTCATCACTGCTACTAAGAGATGCAAATACAACATTGAGAGCTCCAGACTCCAAAACCGTTTTGCATTTTACAAAATTTTCTACAAGGAAATAAATAAGGAAATTTTAAATGAGGTCTTCATAATTTTTTTGTTATTAAGTAAGAAATGGCAAAAATTTATTTCCCTTTTTACCTGGCCCAATCATGTAGCTAAGCAGAGGCAAAAAAAATCGAGGATCATATATTTGATCAGGAGGTATTTTTTCTGAACGCAACTCTTGAACTTCAGGCTATAAAACCAATATACAGTATTATTGAAAACCATTATTCTACCAGATATCTAATTTAATAATGATCGTTGCATTTGTTCAAGGAGTGTTCAAAAAGTAACGCACAACAATTTACGAGGGTTGGAATTTTAATAGTGGCAACTATTTATTTACAACCGATACAAAAGAAATACCTGGCTCGAAGTTTTGCTGTCCTTCAATATAGTCACCAGCATTGTGAATAACCCATTTCCAGCGATGTGGAAGTCATATGATACCTTTAACAGCCCCTTTGGTGTTGATAGTTCGAATGGGGTAGTCTATTGCCTGAGGAATCTCAGGAACAGTTCTGAAGGAATCCGCAAAATAGTTCCTTCATCTTAGGGAGTAAGTTGAAGTCACACTGGCTTAAGCCCAGGAAGTAGATGGTACAGCACTTTCCAGCCCCATCGATCGAACAAATCAGCTACAGCTTGCACTGTATGCGGTTGAGCATCGTCCTACAAAATGATGGGTGGGTTCTGCAGTGGGATCTTCCCGGACTTAAGCCCTTGTGACTTCGACTTGCAAAATATCTTAAAGAAATTTCCATTTTCGTTTTGTTGACGATCTCTGTGCATGACTGTTGTTGCACAACAGGGCTCGTCATTGTTGGAGGGGAAAACGACATTGTTTTCTGGAAGGATTTCCTAGAAGATTTTGTCAGCCTCTGAGAGCTGTATTGTTAGAATTTTAAGTGTTTTCAGTATTCATTTTTGGTCTTCTGTGTCAAGCTGCTGATGAGAAAGTTCTGTAGAGAGGCTCCCATCTCGTAATGAGCAAGTTAAGCCTTGAGTTGCTGAGTGTTTGAATGCAAAATAGTTTTTTTTGCTAAGCCAGTAACATTGAGTATTTATGCTCGTAGCTGCTGATAAGTATTATTGTAGTGATGCTGCCGATTTACTTGTAGAATTGTTTGTTCTGACTTTGTGGTAAAGCCTCGTCAGTTTGCCTCAGCAGCGTTCGTTAGCGTCCGCTGCCCATGAGAAGGCATCAAGCAAAGTAGATGTCGTAGCACGAAAGTGTAAATCCCCCCATGTGGGTGCATGTCGGTGCAAATCTTGAAAGTTTGGCAAAATTAGTCGAACAATATTAGGGTCGAACAAAGAAGTAATTGGTCAAAAGATAGAAACTGAGATGGAAAAGGTTAGTACGAAACAATGTAACGAAGAAGTTGAAGACAGAAGAGACACAATAAAAAAGGGAATTAATAAGGCGTATCGTTGCCATTTCTGCAATTCCGTGAAATGGTGTAAAACCCAACGCGATATAATTTTTCTCATGCATTTAGACCAGAGCTTTCCAAACAGGATGTCGCCTGGTCGCTGATTTTAGAATAGCTATAGCATAGCTAGCCGAGTCTTCGATATAACGCACCACATCGATACTTCCTCGCTCGTCTTGCCAAGCCGGGGGCATGCTAACGGGAGACGACGAGGGACTC
Organism: Rhysida immarginata; assembly: GCA_023313115.1. NCBI lineage: Eukaryota > Metazoa > Arthropoda > Chilopoda > Scolopendromorpha > Scolopendridae > Rhysida > Rhysida immarginata. The sequence continues at coordinate 212,267 of JAHWFO010009918.1, read as the reverse complement.
ATCACGTGCTACATCGTGCTACTTGTCAGCCGAAGACTTTCGTCATCCATATTTACCGCTTCGACATACTGGGTGAGTCCGTTCCTTGTTGTGTCCTTTTGAAACCTTCGACAAACTGTAATAAACTGCGGAAAGATTAATTAAACGTCAGTGATCAGATTCGAGTCGTACCCCGTAAAACATGTGCTGTGATCAAATTTCTCTTCCAATGAAGAAAGTAACAGGAATATTTGTAAGCGATGTGTAACGTGAACAGGACTATTGCAGTCGACCGAAGCACTATTAGTTGACGGATAAAACAAGTGAAACAAGTTGTACAGAGGAACAGCCGAATCAAGAATAGCTTGATTACATGCTTTTCTCACAGAAACAAAGGATTTCTTTGAAAAATAGTCAGTAGAACTGACGGTTGTAGCAATGTGATGCCTGAGTTGCAAAATTGTATTTCGGAAAAACAAATTGTGGTGGATTTTTTTGAACACTCCTTGTAATATCAGCTTAAATTTATAAAGCACCTTTAATTTCATCTTTAATGGGAAATTAAAGGCTGTCTTCAACAATTTTTTTGAATCAAAAAGATGCAAGACTTCTTCGAGGCGAGGTTCATTCTCAAGAGTATAGCCAATATTTTTCTGGACAGAATAGAATACGTTAGCCGCAGAACCCCAAACAAATGGTCTAAGAAAAAAAATAATATCAAAATTTAAAAAAAAAAAAATAATAACATTGATAAAGACAGATCACTTAATTTTTAGATTAACATAACTTCAAAACAACATTCAATACCGAAACTCCCGTGTTGATACTCCATTTGATTCGTATGCAAAAATTAGCCGCAAAATTTTTTGATCTGTACAAAAAAACAAAAACAAAAACAAAAATAAACAATAAAAAGTCACTTCAAGCCAGTGATGAAGGTTAACCAATAATTTTTCTTAAGAGTAAAATTAAATCACCTAATAAACTTAGAGTAGCTTTATAACTTGCAAGGAGGAACGGAATATGATGTGACTTACAAATGGCAGGATTACGTGTGCAAAGTAATTGAAATATATCAATCAAGAAACCTAGACATTAAAATATGGACAAATAAAAAGGCATTAATTACATATATGAGAAGTGTATACTCAAATTTTGTACTCGAAATTCTTACAGAAGACCCGTATTTAACATTTTCTCAAAAACTTACATACAAGGGCATTTCAATAAGTGAAACGCAATTATTTGTAATCCGCAATTATTTACCAAAGAGGTTCAGATGTGGCTAAAAAGTTTGAATATCACACCATAGAAAAATACATACGGGATTACTATCCCCCTCGAAGCAAAACTGTGAACTACAAAACGAAAATGGTGTTGTGTGCTGTGCATATGCCCACGCACATACCTGAGACCGAGCTAGCGGTAACTCCCAAGTGGTGGGGTGCGGGAGTTTTTGGACTCGCTGGGAATTGATGTAAAAGAAAAGGCCTACAGAGCTGAGTTGTTAATAGGTGGTGAATTTATTACTATTCAACATTTCAAAAAAAACAAGATTACAACAATTATAAAGGGTACCCCAAATATAGTGATAATACAAGAAACTTAATATCAATTGATGAAGGCCCCAGGGCGACAATCTACCCAGCCACCCTCGGATACACCTTATCCTTTAATTGCCTTTAACGGCTTAATTTAACCATCACCAGGCACCTCTGTACCATACCTAGCAACATAAGAGTCACTGGTGGGCATATTGGTAATTATCCTATTGAAAACAGTAAGCTTTGACTAATGTACTTGTCTATTTACTAATGCAACAGGTGCATATTAGTTGCATTCTGTTCTGCTTTATTATCTCTCACTGCAATAAGCACAGCCATTCGCTATAACGGAGCTTCACAAATGCGGGTGCAATTGGCCCAAACGCGTCATGCCCTCCTTTTTTAATATTGCTGATTTACAATTTACTGCACCTAGGGCAAGCACCGGGAGGAAGAAGGCTGTAACCCCCCGTTTTCTCAACTTTGCAGGTAGACACGAATTCGGAACATGGCTCAATGGCAGTGGCTCATTCTCGTCAGTGATAAAGTATACCATTAATGTGAATTTTGCATTAATAATTTTGCTAACAGCAACATCACGCTACTATGAAAGTACACTCCATCCTGAATCATTGTGTTCTACTGTCAATATCTTAAAACATATTGATTACAGTAGATTGCAACTTGCGGCACCAACATCGTACCGATCCTCTCTCTTTTTTCTAAATTCTACTTCTTTTTTACACATGACAACAGCTCATTTTAATAACTTCTGAGATTCCTTGAATCTCACACTTAAAGCTCTTACGCACAACAGACACTGCATTGTTGCAGCATCCAAAGGCTTACAACAATGATATTTTAAAACGACTACCATAAACTTAGCTTCAACCAAGAAACGGATTTTTACACAGATGGGATAATGAAATCAGCGACTATGTTTTTACATTGAAAAATAGGTAAACTGTGTACCTTCATTAGTAAAGTAATAGCAACACACTGGCTAAGTGTGTTGAGGCACAAGTCTTGTCGTTCTCGAGATCAGCGAGTCACAGGTTGAATCACAGGAATGGATGGATGTGTCTTTCCCTCTAGAAACAGAATGATAAGCACTGGCTCGCAGATCAAAAATTCCTTTCTAAATCACTAAAAGTTTCCAACTTTCCACTTTACTGTGAATTTTCCTTAGCTTGCTGATGATTTACAAAGAAGGAATTTCCGATGTACGAGTCAGTGCCTGCCATACCATTGGGCTCCCACTTAGACTGCTTAGCAGTCTTTAGGACACCTTGCATGTGGTGGCCCAACTGGTAGATGTTAGGAGCCAGACTCTCAAGATTTTTGGAATAACTTGAACACCACAACTATCAAATGCAACCTCAAGTCCCACTTTTATGGCATCTAAGTCATTCTAAGGAACAAGTTCTACAGAAATACAAACCTTTATGATGTAAAAATTCAGGAAATTCACCCAGCATTACAGGCAAAAAGTTGGAATGGCCACAGATGATTTCATGCAGAGATTCCCAGGAGTCATTCTTCAAGTTCATTTTATCACACAAAGTCAGCATCAATTCCAATAATTCTGATCGATCTTTGTTACTATAAATGACAAATATAAAGAATGACAAAAGATACTCTAACCCCCCCCCCCCCCCCAAACTTCAAATGCCCCAAATTTCAAAGCATCACTGTGGCTTCAACTAACCTGAGAGATGTTTTCAGTAGCGCTTTTGAATAATCCATCCAATCAATGGTAACATCACCAATAGTCAATGACTCTTCAATCAACACCTCTTCTGCCTATAAGAATAAACAATCCTGATCTATTGTATTCTCACTAAATCATTGTATTTGACTAACTGCTTAATAAACCACAAAACCATAATTTACTTTTATTTTAAGGATAAGAGAATGAATTAATTCAGAAATCTTGCCCCATGTGCCATCACTATCCAAACAAAATTGGTGAATGATTTCAAGGCAAAGATACGTGAGATTGCACAGCTTCTTCGGTTCTTTTATGACCTCTAAAAGATTAACGATGACTTGCGTCATCTCCCCTTCTCCAAGGATAAGCAACTGTTTGCGATGTAATGGCTGCATTTTCACCAAGTGTTTTATTACATGTTTAAAATCTAAAATAATAATCATGTAATGGCATTAAAAAATCATATCTACTTAAGTATAAACAGTCAAACCCCGTTATTACGAAATTCAAGGGACCCTGAAAATTTTTTTTTCAATCGTTTATTTCAGAAAAATATGTGTACCGTTATTTTACGGTAATAAAGCTGCAGCAATGGATAAACCACAGGACTGAAATTCATCTTTTTCTAAAATAAAAACAAGATGCGCCACAGTGAGGTTCTGCTACGCTGGTCAGGTAAGAAACTATCTGAGAATTTTTACTCAATCAGAGACGATATGCAAAAGAGATGTTAAATTAGAAAAGCTTTAAAACGACAGTGAAATTAAATGTAAAGTCATTCTTCACGATGGCTTTAGCTAAAAAGGATCGAGCTTTATTGGTGAAGTTGTTTTATGACGTTATCAAGTGTTGTGTTAAAAATCCATTTTGATGAGAAACTTGGTCACTAGAATAATAGTGTGTATTATTCAGTTGTTCAGTATGAATATAAGTGTGTAGAATTTTTTTGGGATGAAGATTTATAGGGTTGATAGAATTGTTAATTCTAAGGTTGGATATAAATCTAGATCACTTGAAGGGGAGGTGCTGTGACAGGAAGAAATCGTCTTTTAGAGATTCATTTGAATAGAACTGGAGTTGGTCTTTGAATTCGTTGGTGAACTAATTATTGAATTAATTAAAGGATAATTTGTATTATGGGTTCTATAGAGAATTTGGGATTATTGTGATTTTCTCGATTATTCTAGTTGGATTTTGATAAGATGAGAAATGAGAAGAGAGACCGGAAGTGTTTTCCATATAAAAGCAATCGTGAGAAAGTGAAACTTATGAGTTCTGTCGAGTCAGTGGCAAAGGGGGAGGCTGAAGGATCTCCGCTCTGGGCGACTGAGGGGGGGAGGCCAGCTGAGATGCGCGAGGCTGCTGCGAAACCCTCGCAGCTAGTCGAAGCGATCTGGTGGCCTCTCTTTCCCAAAATCAAGGCTCATACAGTCTCATCAAGAATGTAAGAATAGTACAGTCTCATCAAGAATTTAAGAGTACTACAGTCTCATCAAGAATAGTGGGGACTAATTATGTAGTCCAAATGAGCTCTGGCGACAAGGAGATTTGAGGGAGGGGCATATTGCGATGTAAACGGCTACTGTGAAACCCACACAGTTATCAAATCCATTGGCTTCTCCTTCCAAATTATGCCTAAGCAGACTCATCAAAGAGAAATATTGGTGAACCTCGATGAAGTAGTTGAACCCTCCTCGGACTTTATTGGTATGGTAATTGAGTTTACAGTGGCATTTTGAGAAATTTATGAAAAGGAAATCAAATGCAATCAACATATAGTGGAGCAATCATTTGAAATTGGAACCATGACATTCTTTGGAGCTTGGTGAAGCAAGAGTGAAGACTATTGTGACAAATCAGCGTGGTCAGGGGATCACCGTTGTGGAAGGAAGACAACTTCACATTTGAAATCTTCTGTTGAATTTAGTGGGGACATTTTGAGACCTCCAGTGGACTCACTCACTAATCGGTCCGGATCGTTTTAAAGTGTGTTTTTGTGCTTCAGTGTGTTTTAGTGAAATATGATTATAGCCTGTTAAAATAAAAAGTGTTTAATGCCCAAAGCTGGATTATGAGTGATCATAAATCTACAAATAGTTAAGACTAAACAATTGTAAGTAGAGCAAGGCTTTTTGATATATAAAAAATTCCTAGGTTATCATGACAAATGTGTCATAAGAGACTGATTTGAGTAAGCTTTATCAGAACTGAGTCTTTAGGATATTTATCTCTGTCCTCAGAGTAATTGAAAGAACTTGAACTTTCCATATTGAATATAATAAGAGAATATCAACATTTGAAAAACTTGCAAAATGGGCCTATGTCCATTAATGGTTTAAAATGGATGATTAAGAAATTTGAAGAAACAGGTGAGTTGGGTGTGCTGCCAGGGAGAGGACGGAAACGAATTGCAAAAGAGACTGTGGAAGACGTTGCTGCTGCTGTAGTGGAGAGTGCTTCGAGTTCCCAATATTCTTCAGCAAGTGCTCGGGCCGTATCACGTGATTTGTCTATTCCGTGGTCTACGGTACAAAAACTTTTGCGTTCCATTTTAAAGTGGTATCCATACAAGATCCAGGTGGTTCAAAAGTTGCTTCATGAAGATCCGGAAAAACGCACTGATTTTGCTTGCCAGTTTCTGGCTAGAATAGCCATCGATAATGCATGGCCATGGAACATTTTGTGGCAGATGAAGCGCATTTCACACTAGACGGAGCAGAGAATGCTCAAAACTGTCGCATCTGGGGTACTGAAAAGCCGATGGTTGCGCATGAAAAGCTTTTACACTCTGATTACATGACTGTATGGTGCGGATTCACTTCACATCTCATTCTTAGCCCCTTT
>JAHWFO010009918.1:178452-191189 GCA_023313115.1 Rhysida immarginata | reverse complement strand
AAAGGGGCTAAGAATGAGATGTGAAGTGAATCCGCACCATACAGTCACGTAATCAGAGTGACTTTTCAGTACACAACCATCATGCACAACCATCGGCTTTTTAGTACCCCAGATGCGACAGTTTTGAGCATTCACTGCTCTGTCTAGTGTGAAATGCGCTTCATCTGACCACAAAATGTTCCATGGCCATGCATTATCGACAGAAACTGGCAAGCAAAATTATCTGGATCTTCATGAAGCAACTTTTGAACCACCTGGATAGCACTTTAAAATGGAACGCAAAACTTTTTGTACCGTAGACCACGGAATAGACAAATCATGTGATACGGCTCGAGCACTTGCTGAAGAATTTTGGGAACTTGAAGCACTCTCCACTACAGCAGCAGCGTCTTCCACAGTCTCATTTGCAATTTGTTTCTGTCCTCTCCCTGGCAGCACACCCAACTCACCAGTTTCTTCAAATTTCTTAATCATCTTTTTTAAGCCATTAATGGACATAGGCCCATTCAAATGTCAATATTCTCTTGGTGCAACAGAAGCATTATTGCAGTTCTGGTAAAACAACTTCACCAATAAAGCTCGATCCTTTTTAGCTAAAGCCATCGTGAAGAATGACTTTACATTTAATTTCACTCTCATTTTAAAGCTTTTCTAATTTTACATCTCATTTGCATAACGTCTCTGATTGAGTAAAAATTCTCACATAGTTTCTTACAGGACAAGCGCCATATTTTGACGTAACGGTAAAAATGTGAACTAATTTTTTTTATTGCAAAATTCTCTTCCCCATGATCTGTATAACATACACTATATGATCAAAAATATCCGGACACCCCTCACAGATCATCGATTGGCCCAATGTCACATGATAATGACTTGCACATCATTTAAATAGCTTCCCACACCTTCAGACACAACTCTGCTTGGACATTGGCAAGAATGGGTCGTTCGGCAGAGCTCAGTGAGTTCCAATGTGGAACCATCGTTGGATGTCACCTATGCGACAAGTCCGTGCATGACATTTCCAGCCTTCTTCAGATACCCAAGTCAACAGTAGGCGATGCCATTATGAAATGGAAGACCCGGGGATCAACAACAGTTCAACAACGAACCGGTAGACCCAAGAAACTAACGGACAGAGACCGTCGAGTGCTTCGTCGTGTCACCCGCAGCAACCGGAAGTCCTCGGCGGAAAAAATTGCCACAGAGTTTCGAAACGCCTCTGCAAATGATGCCAGTACCATGACAATTCGTCGGGAACTGCACACGATGGGATTCCATGGCCGTGCTGCTGCCCACAAGCCCCACATCAGCAGGGTCAACGCCAAGCGACGTCTGGAGTGGTGCAAAGCCCACAGAAACTGGACAATGGACCAATGGAAACGTGTAATGTGGACAGACGAATCTCGCTACACACTCTGGCAATCCGATGGACGAGTTTGGGTTTGGCGCATACCTGGAGAACGCTTCTTACCTGAGTGCACAGAGCCCACAGTCAAGTTCGGAGGAGGAGGAGTCATGGTGTGGGGCTCATTTTCATGGTACGGACTGGGCCAGCTCGTTCCTGTGCAAGGAATCATGAACTCCGACCGTTATCTGAATGTTTTGGACAATTGTGCACTTCCAACGTTGTGGCAATTTTTCGGAAACGGGCCATTTCTCTACCAACACGACAATGCTCCGTGCCACAAAGCGAGGCGTGTACAGCAGTGGTTTGCGGTCTCAGGGGTCGAAGAAATGGGTTGGCCGGCACAAAGTCCCGACCTCAATCCTATAGAGAGTCTGTGGGATGAATTGGAAAGATGCTTGCGGGCCAGATCACATCGGCCAACTTCTGTACCTGAACTGATTCTCGCTCTTCGGGAGGAATGGAGGAACATTCCGGAAAGTACCTGCCAACATTTGGTGGAAAGTCTTCCCCGAAGGGTGGAAGCTGTGATTCGGGCAAAGGGATGTGCAACGCCCTATTGATTTCCATGAAATCGTGGCTAGAGCGCAAACGTGCATGTGTCCGGATATTTGTGATCATATAGTGTATCTCAAGTTTCGTCAAAATCTGATTACCAGAACGGCCGCTAGAAGGGTCTAAATGGTGTCACTTTAATTATAACCACCCTGTATTTAAACCGCTTAAGCCGAACCAAATTTAAAAATTTTTTTGAATATAAACGCTGCTCAACCCAAAGAGGACCAGTTCCGGCAACGACATATACAAACAGGTGGGTGTTTACCAACTATCGTGCCCCGATTGCAATGCGGTCTATATAGGATCCACCACCCACTCCTTCTACACTAGGTTTGGTGAGCACAGATGCTCGTGAACCAACGGTGATAATGTGTCACCGAACGCCCACACACGATTCGAACAAGGAACAAAAACCGGATGTCACCCGCCTAGCTCTCTGCAAGGTCCGTGCATCCAAGCGAACTCTCCTCTTCAATTCATCTTGTACCCACCCAATCACTGTCTCCCTTTTTTATTCAAATTTCCCCAATTGGTTGTTGTATTATGCACATACTGTATAAATACCTGGCCAGGCCAGCTTAACTTCTTGTAGTCTCATAGCCTCTGATGATGGCATAATGCCGAAACGCGTAAGGCGTATTAAAATCATACTACCGTATCTATTCATTTAGACACTAAGACATTCGACGAAGCTCAACTATAAAAAACTAAGGCAGCCAAATTACAGAATCCAAATTTAAAAAAATAGTAATAAAATTACAAACCCAATGCTAAGAATAAAGTAAAAAATAAAGGAAGCCAAACCTATTGAATCTGTATTCCTTGTATTACGTTGAATGATGGCCACAAGGTGACTGATTCAACGATGCATTAAAGTTCTTTCTTAGCAGACAAGAGGTGTTTTTTTTCCCTGTATTAACTATCCACAGTTACTTGGTATTTCACATTTAAATATGCTAATTGTTACCACAGATCCCTAATAACCCTGTGAAAGAGCTAATTTCCTATTCAGGGTTCTTATAAGCAGGTTTGACTGTACATCCATTTCATTTGCTATGTGTTTAAATTCCGTCAACTAATAACATTAGGAAATAGATGTTTATTCCAATTTCCACAAATTTCATTCATTTAAAACAAAATGTGAAATAGCATCATCCTGCATTCATACACGGGGAACATTTTTTTCCGTCCAGTACTATATTCATTCAGCATCCATTGATGAATACCGTACATTTACATATCCTGAATTGTTATATGTGGGTTCGACTGTAATCAATAGCCTTGTTTTCGTTCACTTGCTTAAGTCTAACCCCAGGTAATTCGCACAAGTTTTTAATCTGGTTGCTTAGCGGTTCGAGTTAACAGGGTTAACCTGTATATCCCATTAATTTAAAAACAAATTAACCTTTTAGACATGTCTCTCCAGTTTCTTGAATCTTAAGAGCTGATGGCACCAACATACTATATGTTGTGTAAGTCAAAACACTATAAAGACAGAATAGGATAAGAAAAATAATAATAAAAAAAAAACATGATTTGAGAATGATTAAAAAAACTGATTAAAATGTTTTAAGTTATTCTAAGAATTTGTCACTGACTTATAAGTTGATGATGTAGCATTTGATGAAGTACACTGAAATTTATTACCAGGAAGCAAAAATTCTGAAACAATGCAAAAAGTTATATAAGCAATTTTGCTATTACGATTTTTATTAAATAAGAACTAAAAAAAAAAAAAATGCATATTTTTTCTACACGTGATGGTATGAATTTAAAGAATACTAGGATACTGTTTAATTTTCTTGTGTAAAGAAGAAATCTGAAAATCTGTTTTTGGAAACTGGGTTACTATATAGGCTGAAGAAATAATAAACCATTAAGGAATGACATAACCAAGTACCGAAAGGTTAAACTAAACCATTCGCGGAACCATATTTTAAACTGCCCTATGTTAATATTGTAATAAACCACGTACCTTTGAACCAATTATGACTATCATTAATTTTACATTATATTGATTCAGGACACATCATTCAAAGTTGTTTGATATATTAAGTGCCATATTTTAGCATTGAAAGTTCCAATGAACCATGATGATTACAGTAAACCAGGTTCCTTGGAACCAATTTCGACTATCATTAATTTTACGTTGTATTCATTTATGATACATCATTCCAAGTGGTTTGATATATTACATGCCATATTTTAGCATTGAAATTTCCAGTGAACCCTAATGGTTCCACTAAACCAGGTGCCTTTGAACCAATTTTGACAATCAATAATTTTACGTTATATTCATTCATGACCCATCATTCCAACTTGTTTGATATATTACATGCCATATCTTATCATTGAAAAAATTTGAGGGTGTCATAAGGGTACCATTAGAGCACGTGCCATTGTTTCGATTTCAACCATTTTCAAAATGGTTCATTCCCGGAACCATATTTATTAATTGGCGAAAATAGCAATGAATAACTGCATCAATCTCGTCATTACAATTTGTATGATATATTACTTAATATGTCTTCCTATTGAAAGCTGCTTGGCGGGAAAATTGAGGTACCATTTGTGCACGTGCCAATGAACCGATTTAGATAATATTTGTGATTGGTTCTTGCCATGAACCATATTCATCGACTGACGAAAACAGATTCTGAAAATCTTTCATAGCCTCGGAGGAGTTAGAATTACAGACAGACAGACACGTTTCCCCACACTGATAGCATAAAGCACCTTTCGGTATTTAATAATTAAAATGAAAATTATCACTACCACTTCATTATTCCTGTCTGAATCTAATCGCTTACAATTTTTTGTCTACAAACCTAATGATCACTGAAGACCACTAGTGTAGGGTCCTAAAAAGACTGACAGTTTTTAAAATGGAATAGCAGGCAAACGGTGAGTTATTAAATTGTGTGAACCCAGAAATTTTGTTTTGGAACGTCTCCTTGTGTTTTGCAGGCTGATCTTTTCGGAGTGCACATAATGATATTCACAACGGCCTGCACGTTCGGTGCAATTATGACCGACCGCAGATGCCCAAATAATACAGTAAAACAGCTGTACAAGAAATTTACAAGAAAGTAACAGTGACTAATGAAAGAATGATTAATCCAAGAGCCAAACAGAGCTGAGATCGGCTAGAACCAGCTGCATATCCGCAGAGTGTCAAACGACTCTGAATTTCAACACACACGGCTTTGTGTGCCTGGAATATGACGAGGTTGCTTCACACCTCAGAGACACTGATTCTGTGTGATATTAAAAGGATATATACAGGGTGTATCAGGTTCGATGGTCATAAAGTTCCTAGCGTGATCCTTTGCATGAGTACAAAGTTCCTTATCAAAAATGTCGAAAACTCAAAATTTAAATTGCATCGTTACGACATATATGAACTTTCCGCACCAGCAGTCCATTAAATTTAAAGGGGCGATTACAATTAAATCGGCGGCAATTGTTGAGATTAAATGACGTTTTCGACAGGTTTTCAGCAACTTCGCGTGATATTTAGACCCTTAACATTTAAGTTTTGAACATTTTGCATAAAGAACTTTAAATTTGTAATAATGCAAAGGATCACGCTAGGTACATTATGACCATCAAACCTGATACACCCTGTATAACTTTAATCTCTCTAAAAACAAATTTCAGACATAAAACTGCATACAACGCTCGTTCAAGCTTGATCCAAACTTTTATTTCTAGACATACACAGAAGAACCAAACTATGTCAGTTTTCTAAGGAATTCCCCTTGAACAGCCAGACACTGGTGCATCAAACGGCAGGTGCACGAGCCTCAAGATGGGTAAACATCCGGATTTAACGGACATCCAAAAGGGGATGATAATAGGCTACTGCAACAAGGGTGGCACCATATCCAAACCGGTGCGATTTGTGAACTGTTCACGGTCCGCTGTAGTGAAGGTGTACAAAGAGTGGACAGCAGGGACAGAAATTGTGTCCCAACACCATCACTGTAAAGGGTCACGAGCCATCGACCAATGGGGTGAGCGGCGCCTACGACGACTCGTAAAAGGTGACAGGAGAGCCACAGTCCATCAACTGGCCACCAGATTCAACAGCGGTGCCAATAGACGTGTAACCGACATTACCATTGAACGCACCCTGCTAGGGATGTGCCTGAACAGTCGGCGCATGGTTGCTGCACCCATGTTGACCAGGGGTCATCGTCAAAGTTTACTAGACTTTGCACGTGAGCTAATTGGACTTTGCACCGCCATTGGACCACAGATGAGTGGGCTAAGGTCGCCTTTTCCGACGAGTCTAGGTTTTTGCTCCATAAGATTGACGGGCGATGGCAAGTGCATCGTGAACGCCATGAAAAGAGACTGCAGGAGGCTATTGTGGGCCAGAAACAGGCTGGTGGGGGTAGTGTGCATGGGTGGGAGATCTTCTGTTGGGAGCAGTTAGGTCCACTGATTCTTCTAGAGGGCAATTTGAATGCCTGTGGCTATGTGTCAATTGTAGCAGACCAGGTGCACCCGTACATGCTCACGAAGTTCCCCCAATGTGATGGTGTGTTTCCCACAGGACAATGCACCCTGCCACAAGGCACGTCTCCTTCTGGATTGGTTTGAGCAACACTCTACTGACTTTCGAGTGCTCCCTTGGACATCAATCCAATCGAACATCTGTGGGAGCACCTTGATTGCCATGTACGGCAGCTGGACCCTCAAAAATTAGAGGGAACTATGCTTGGGAGGATATCTCTTTCAAAAGAAGTCTTTAAAAAATTCACCTCGGAAAACCCCACAAAAACAAAATTTTCGCTATTTCCAATTACCCGTGTACAAAATTTAAAAGCCTGTTATTTCATATACTTAAGTTATACATAACATAACATCAAGCATTATTAGAGAGTTTGCACCACGCCATTTTCCGTTACATTAGAAGCTTAACAGGAGTTATAAGCCTATCGAACTTACGATTGATACAGAAATAACGGAGCCAATCAGAGTTAACCCATTAGAGACGTCACTAGCCTTCTGCTCCCCTGCTGCTCGTCCCGTCAGCAGCCATTTTGTTTTCGCCGCTTCGAAGCTCACTCCTCCAGCTCCAAGTTACTTCGCGAGGCGTTAAAACAAATTAATAAATCATAGAAGTTTAATTAGTATTTTGACAATTTAGAAGACTAGAGGCGCAATCGTTTAAACGCACGAACCCCACGGTGCAGTAGAGGTGCATTTCATAAGCTAACAATAGTGGAGTAGATCGAAACTCGAAAAGCAAGACAAACACTTTCCTTTACCCACAATTCTAAGCGTCGTAACGTACAGAGCTGCTTCTCTGTGCAACGACCTTTTTTCATGTGCGATGTTAACGTTAGATTTCCACGATAAAAATGTAACGAGCAGCCTAACGTAACGGAAAATGGCATGGCGCACACTCTCTATTCTCTCACTTTCTAAGAAATTAGTATCATCACTGAAAGAATGTGCCTCCTCCGCTTGGCATTCCTTCATCACATTCCAGTAGAGCGACTGGTTTTCAATCATATTCAATATACAACTCTTCAGAAAATCGTGCCTTGCTTCTTTATTTTGCTGAGACGAGTCTTTCAGATTAAATAGCCAAAGAACGATTTCCTTCTGCTCATCGACAAACCCATTGTTTTCTAGCAACTGTCATAATATGAAAAAAAAAAAAAAAAAACTTGCGTAAAAATGAAAGATAAAATTGACAGTTAAAGTTCGATAATAGAAAATAAGACTTACTTTTCGTAACAAATTTCCAGCTGTCAAGGCCTCTTGATCAGCTGAATCCGATATTGTAACTTGAAGCAGATAACCAATGATCATTTCACACATGCTCTAAATTTAATAAAATGATTTCATAATCATTATCAAGACTTTAGAGAGGGGGGGGGGGGGATTAGAATTTAAAATGAGATTTTACTTTGTTACTGAAAATCCCTTGGCTCATCTCTGAATGCACTATTGTCTCAATAAGTCTGAATTTGAATGCATGCAAAGCATCGCTATTTTTGACATCATCCATCTGTTGCAGTTCAGCAAATATTTGGCTCAGGTCTAGTCTATAGTTAAGAGAAGGAATAAGATGCTGCAGCAGCAGGTAAACCTCTGTAAGTATTTGCAAGTGGCTGAATAAAGTTGTCTCAAAAGTGCCTAACAAAAAAAATAAATAAAAGAACAAAAGACCAATTCTTAATGAACATGAAATTACGAGGAGAGGTCATAAAGTCATTACAATCGACAAGAAAGAACAATAGCTTTTGAAAATGTCTGGTGCCACTGGGAAGCGACATCCCTCGAGTGCTGGAGGATGCAAAGGGACATTTGCTGCAGCATTGCTAAACACTGCCAGAGTGTCAAAAGCAACCAGGAAAATTGGAAGTGCGTGTGTGATAAGATTTCTGCATTTGAAGAGAACAATGCCAAACAAATCCACGAGGAGTTAGTGGCCTTTATGGAGGTAATGCTCCTCGTACAAGACAATCACCATGTGATGTTGATGTTTCCAGTGCAGCCAGACAAACGTGGAAGACGAACCTCGGAGGGACGTCCCTCCACCTGTGACGAGCCAACAGTCATCTCAGACCATGGAACAGATCATGAGTCAGACTACTGCACGATAACGATAACAAGAGAGGAACACAGTTGCACCGCCAGAGAAGGAACCCTTCATCGGACCATCTTCAAGCCACTTCGCTGGACGAGACCACCACAGCAGACTTCCCCGAGTGAGACCCGAGCAATAGCGGACAGATTGAGAAGACACGGTATAGCTAGCATTTATTCCTGTCTCAGTGGCCATTCTTTTCTTACACACTCTTATGTTAATTAATATTCAAAAACGGAACATTTAAGCAAAGATACATTGTGGGACGGACAGATTACACATTAATTTAGATGTAGCAAACTCAGTTGGAGAGCTCATTTCTGGCTCTCTCCATAAACCTGTAATACATTCATTGCAGATCAGTTAAATTTACCAGTTCAACCTTAGAAATATTTCTTTATCTATTCACGTTACGAGACTCAATTATTCAAGTCTCCATATTGTTTAAATTTCATTGTTACCTTATAAATTATCCAGTTTGACATTTGATTTCCACACAAAGTTTTACTTAAATCAATTCAACATTCTCAATTCATTTTCATAAATTATTAGATTCACAGAAACCATTTTAGTTTATGATCACAATTATCCCTAAGTTCACAGATCATTATCTCGTAACATTTACAGTATAACTCTGATAATACGAACTCGTTGGGGGCCAACGAATTTTTTCGTATTAACCCGGTTTCGTATTATCCAGGAACAATAGACAGTACTCCCACTAGAATTGATAGCCAGCAGGGTGAGGGCATCATGCAGTGTCAAGGCATCTCATGGGGAAGGGAGGCGAGAGACAGGGGCAAGGGCTCAAAGTGGAATGAAATTATATATATAGACCCATTTATTAGGAAATCAATACTTTATTCCTTAATAAAACATGAATACAAAATATAAGGCAATTCTCCTATGAGGCGTTTCTTCTATGTTTAATTTTAAACCATTCTTTTACTGCAAATGGTAAAATTTCATTAAATAAATCTACATTACACTTTAATTTAATACATAAAATATGTTTGAGTGTTTCCTCTTTCAGTGCATTTCTGTGCGTTGTTTTTATTAATTTAATTTGAGAGAAACTTTTTCCACTGCTGCAGTACTTAATGTAATGACAGTAACAGTAGCATATATTTTTGCTAAACTAGGAAAGATATTTATTAACCCCTGATTCACACGTTTAGATCCATAAAATAAATCTGACGATTGCTTTCAACGATCTGTGCTCCATTTTTAAGTTTTGTATTAAGGTTAGAAAACTTGCCACTCATTTAGGAGCCGCTCTTCATCTTCTGCAAAATGTTTCGCTATTGCTTGTATATCCGACATCCCATAAATGAACGGGATATTTTCAAGATCAGCCAAATCCAAAAGTGAAAGATGTTCAATAATGCTCACATCTATGTATCTAGAAAAATATGTTTGAAAACTATTTAAGCATTGTAAATAAAATATCTACTTAAATGGGTAAATAATTTACCTAAAGCAATGTTTTTGGGAACAAGCGCACTACTGTTGTGGCAGGGCGCAGTACTCTCACAGCAGGGCGCAGCGCCCTCCTAAAATAGACTAGCGGGAGCACTGATAGAAACGAGTCATAAGCCCATAGAAGGCAATGCTAAAGAGACTGTCTTAAATAGAGTACAGTCATAACAAGAAATTAAGCCTCCCAAGGAAGGTCTAGGAAAGTAGCGGAAGCCCTGAGTTCATCTATTTTTTTAATCCTTCATCTGCACTTTTTAACCTCCCATTTTTTAAATCAAAAATTGATTTTCTCGAACCTTGTATTTAGAAAATATAAAAAAAACCCTATCTTCTTTCCTTTCTCATCATTTTCGATCGAATGATATATCACACCCTATAAGTTGCCATAAAATTCTAAAGACCAAGCGATTGCCACTCCCACAATTCCGACCCTATTGGGACAATTTGGCCCAAACTTTATAGTATTGTTGATCTTGCTTAGAGGAACCTGCATACCGAATTCCATAGAATTTTTGGTCCCTTCTAATTTCCGCCCCGGAAACTCCGTCCCCAGTGGGCCAATCAAAACCAAACTAAATAGTGAAGGTGCACATGCCCATAGTAAGCTATATTCCAAATTTCAACCTTCTACCTCAAAAAATGCGGAAATTATGAAGAGGATAGACAGACAGACATCGTGAAACAATAAGCAGCTCCATTCTTCCGCTACTTAATAAAATTCTTTGCAAATAAAAAAAAAAATCAGGATTTATAATAAAAATGCCTTATGTAAAGATGATGTGCTTTATTTACTTCCGGTTGACGTCAGGTTCACTTCAAATCACTGCTCTTAAAAATGGCACTATTGTATCAGTGTTGCCAACTCAAAAGAATTTTCCCCACTAAAACCAAACTAAAAATCCGTGTATTAGTAGATTCTATTGTTTTAATGTAATTTTTAGCAGATTCTAGCGGATTTTTGCATAATTTTGGTGTAAAATCTGCTAATCTAGTGGAAAATCCACTAAGGTGGCAACAATGTGTTGTATAAAAAAAAGGGTTAGAAACCTAATTGCTGCAAACATCGCTACCCAATGAAAGTTACACATATACTGTACTGTATTTGCTGCTCTACACTATTTATCCAATCATAGTTGACTATTAAAATCGTTGTTTAGTAAGAAATTTTCATTTATTTTGCAAATTTTTTAGTGTTAACTGGGTTTTTAAAAAAAAAAAAAAAAAAAAAAGAAACAGTTCGTATTAAGGGGGTAATTTTTCAAGGAAAGTAAACAAAATTGGACCGGGACCAAAAGTAATTTCGTATTATGCGGGTTTTCGTATTAACCGAGTTCGTATTATCCGAGTTATATACTGTATCTGTCCAGATCTAGCAATTGATATGTTAATCGTTATCCACGTTTCAAGTTAATCACCAAAATTTACATTGAAATTATATTTAATTCTCATTAATTTACATTTGCTTTAATCGATATATATTGATACAAATTATTCTATTGTCCAATCAAAATTTATTATCAATTACTGATTACCTAAATTGATATTCAATTATTTGATATTTCATTCTGGTAAATGTTCCAATAAATTCTATTTTTTATTGTTGTTATTGCTTTGAGTGCCTTGATTATCTCTCCTCATTGGCCGAACCGGATGCGAAAGGCTTTTAGTTATGTAAGTGGGATAAATATATAAAATTTAATTGGCTTATATCATAATTAGGAGGCGCAGTCCAAATTATTTATTCGACCATTTTTTCATAATTTATCCCCCGAAATCCTTACAAGATTAAGAAATTCGCTCTATGCTACTGTTCGCATTTCCTTACTACTTCATATCATTCTAGAATAAGTTATTCTATCTCAATCACCAACCTGAGTCTGAATCATAATTTTGATTATTTGCTTGTTTAATATTTAGATGCGACTTCTTCCATTCCATCACTCTCTCCCAACAGTCAGCAAGAGATTCCGTATAAGGAAGAATCTGGAGATGAACATTGAAAATATCGTAAATATAATACAAATCTTCTACTTATTAAATAAAAAAAATAAAACAGTCACGTTGAATTAAAAATCACTTTGTGTATGGAAGAACGAAGTCCATTTATAAAAACTGGAATATCACTTTCAGCCAAAAATGGCAAACTTTCTGCATTCTCTTCTACGTAATTAATTAAGTCCTGTGCTTTCCTTAAGATCTTTGACAAAAAATATAAAATTCCTTGCCGAACTCTCAAAGACTCATTCTATTAATAAAACAAAACAAAAAAAAAAAAATTATACATGATACGTATAGAAATTGTTTCAACAGATGTTTATTTTTAAAAACAAATTTAAAAGTGGGTTTGCTCAAATTAGTCTTAACAACCTTTATGGCTTCTGTGATGTCTTCACTTGTGTAAACTAATGGAATCAACATGACTGAAACTACTGTCACCAATTTTTGAGGTGGTTGCTTTCCAGCCTTTATCAATACTGAAACCGGTGTTTGCTTATCATATATCTATAATATAAAAAATATATATATATCTGGTAGAGTAGAATCAATAGCAACGTCATCTAGTTGTAATGTAATATCAAACAAACAATTTAAGAATCTTCTGAAATAAAAGTATTAAGCATAAATACAAATGAGGGTCAAATGAAAAAGCTGTGACTGTAGCCAGTGTATGTTTTTTTTTGG
>JAHWFO010009918.1:152427-178352 GCA_023313115.1 Rhysida immarginata | reverse complement strand
GTCATATACGCCAAACATATACTGCTATGTTTTCTCTGGTCATGGGTGCCAATTGTGGGGGGTGTGGTAGCCCTGTGTATAGCTGTTGCAGGGGAATTATATTTATGTTCTTTTTATTGGGGGTTTGCCCATCGTAAATATATTAGTATTACCGTGCAATGAGCCCTGACACTTATCCAGTGGGTGTTTTTTAAGTAAAAATGGTAGTAAATATAATATGCTTTAATGTTTGTTTAAGAGTTAGCTAAGGTCGCTATTCGCATTGTTATAGCTAAGTATGGGCTTGGGAGGCTGTAACAATGCAAATAAAAATCATACACGATTCTCTTCGTGTTTTGTTTTTCTTGTAAAAAAAAGTTGTTGTTGTCATCGTCGGGAAGTAGCAACGACAAGTACGGAACGCCGCCATAGCGGTGAAGTTTTTTCTTCAATGCTACTGTCCATCGAGCAAGAATTGTTCAGGAGTGGTTTTCTGAACATGACACCGAGTTGCAACATCTGCCGTTGCCAGCGCAAAGTCCTGATTTGAATCCGATCGAGAATGTTTGGGACATGTTGGAAAGAGACAGTCGTCGAAGGCATCTGCTTTCATCTACTCTGCAGGACCTAAAGGTCTCTCTGACGAATGCATGGTCTGCGATTACCTTACCTGCATTGCAACACCTTGTAGAGTCCATGCCAAACCGCGTATGTTCTGTAATACAGCCAAAGAAGGGTCAATACCATATTGAACGAAGGTTTCTAATTCATTGGCCGGTGTGTGTAGTTAACTAGATATTTAATAAAATAGCATGTGACAAAGTGAAGTGAGGTTAAAATGTGGTGGGAAGGAGGGTACGTCACAGCTGGACGACAGTCAACTGGACGATAGTCAACTGGGCGATGTCAACTGGACGAAAACCAAGTGGGCGACGGTAAAACTGGACGATAACCAAGTGGACGACGATAATTTTATAATTAAAAAAAAAAAGCCAACTAAAAATACCAACTTTATTTTGCCGTCCGTTTTAATTTTAATTCTTAGTTGTTTGCATTAAAAAATATCAATATAATTGAACAATGTAATGAAATATTATGCATTAAAACAGTTTTGTAACTATCATAACTTCATATATTTATTTATCGGGCCATAATAATTTTTAAGTAATTTTTATAACTTTATAAATTCTTCACTGAAAAAAAATCCTAATGGTAAATGACTAATACGTCGTTTCTGGGTTAATATAATTGGACAATGTTATCTTAATTAGCTTTCTAAGCTAATTGGAAAAAAATGGTTTAAATACGAATTGGATCTCGCAGCAGTTGCCGTTGATAAAAATGCGAAGATTCTGTGGTTAGAATCATAGGTTATCATTAGGCTATGGTTAGAACCTCATCTGAAACGATAACACTTACTTTACATTAGTCATTTTGCATACTTTCTTTTTCGAAAGTATTTTTATTGCATTATTTTCTTGATCTGACAGTATATTTATTAGAGTTGACTTTTGTCTCATCACTGTAGATGGCTACTTGGTATACGTATCCCTTGTAGATTAGAGGTTCCCTCCGATTTTAGTACTTAATTCTGTATATTAATTTTATATGAATCCTTAATTTTAAGTCAGAAACGAGACATATTTCCTTGAAATAAATAAATTTAATTAAAAAAACATAATAAAATGTCATGTTGTATTAGTTCATAGATATTAATATGTAATAATAATAAAATAATAAATAAATTAAGTTATAATAAAATTAATTTTTTTTAAATTTGAAGTTTTAAAATATTTCTGTCGTCCAAATGTCCATAAAAAACAGAATGGTAAAGTTGTTGTTTTTTTAAGTTATAAAATTTTCGTCGTCTACTTGGTTATCGTCCAGTTTTAACGTCGCCCACTTGGTTTTCGTCCAGTAGACTATCGTCTACTTGACCAGCGTCTAGTAGCACTCGTCCAGTTGACGTGTTCCCGGGAAGGATATGGCCGATGATACTGAAAATTTAACGACTCAATTTTGACTTGCTGGTCAAAAAAATAATTTTTAGCAAAAATTCCCATTTGATGCATAAATTGTGAGAAAGCGTGAACCCTGAAATCTGGGCTGTAAGGAGAATATTCGAGAACCTTCTATTTCTTCTTGGCTAGTGCATCCACAACAACTTTTGTGACATGTGGGTGTGGATTGTCATGGACAATAATCACTCCTGAAGATTCCCAGGTCGCTTGTTTTGATAGTCATCTTTTTTCGTTGACGGAATTTTCATAATTTTTGAACTAGAATTTGCAAAAAAACTACGTGTCTGCAGCATAGACATTAGTACACTGAGTGAGTATATTATTATGACCACCTGACATGTTTATGCAAATGCGCGCACGGACGCCGCCACAATGTTGCTAGCGGGCCGGACCAATATAAAAAGGGAAGCTGAGTGTCGTCGACAAGAGTAGACATGTTCCATTCTTCAACTATGAGTAAACGACGCGATTTAACTCCTTCGAACGCGGGATGATTGTAGGTGCTCGGAGCTATGGAGCGAGTATCAGCGAAACAGCAGCATTCATGGGGTGCTCATGAGCAGCCGTTGTTAATTTATTTAAAGACTGGGCGGTTAGCCGGAAGACGGGGTCTGAACGGATGGTTGATGATCGGACAGAACGGAGACTGTCACGACTGGTAAAGGATAACAGATGGGCAACTGTACATCAAATCACTGCTGACCTTAAACAGGGCTCCTCCAAAACGGTCTCTGAATGCACTGTCTGCCGCACACTGCATCGCATGGGATACGGAAGCCGAAGACCTGTCTGCACACCTTTGCTGCCTGCAGCCAACAAGCGGAAACAACTCCAATTCGCACAGGAGCACAAGGACTGGACTATCGAGCAGTGGAAACAAATCAAGTGGTCTTATGAGTCACGATTCCAATTACATCATGCAGACGGCCGCGTGAGAATCTGGTGGAAACAGCACGAAAGCATGGACCCCGCATGCACAAGTACAATCCTTCAGGCTGGTGCGGACAGTGTTTTGGTCTGGGGAATGTTTTCCTGGCATGCGTTGGGTCCGTTAATACGTGTTGAACAACGTCTGGATGGCATAGCATACCTCCGTATTGTCGCCGATCAAGTCCACCCTGAATGTTAATGGTGTACCCCAATGGAGATGGCTACTTCCAGCAAGACAATGCGCCATGCCACAGAGCTCGTATTGTGCAGGAGTGGTTCCAGGAAATGAGGGGGACTTTACCTTACTTCGGTGGCCCCCACAATCCCCAGAACTCATTCCAATTGAGCATTTGTGGGACGAAATCGAACGAACCATCAGACAGTGCTATCCATCAGGCATGATGTCAGATTCCTCCCATCACCTTCCAACATCTCATGGAATCAATGCCACGAAGAATCACCGCAGTATTAAAGGCAAAAGGTGGCCCAACGAGGTACTGACAGGGTGGTCATAATAATATTCTCACTCAGTGTATAATAAATGATGAAATTAGGAAAAAAAACTTATTTTCATCCTATATGATAATAAGTTGCTAAAATTTTCTGATAGAAGGAATCCACATATGAGAGCATGGCATTACAAAATATTATTTTCAAAAATAATTATTAACAACATCCTACCTTACAGAGAAATTCAATGGATGATTCCCACAATGACGTTGGACGCGGAGTAAACTTATCTTTCAATGTTGGCAAATAGAAATGAATCTGATCAGGAGAAGCAGACAAAATATTCAACACTAACTCTTCAGTATAAGATGATTCTAAGGGGTTCTTTATCGCCATCAATATATTGGTCAAATTATGATTTAGATTTCTGGAATGACAAAAGTTAAATTCAATTATGTTTAGAGTTATCATCTAATCAGAACTCCCCGATTTACACGAATCAAATAATACTGCTCTCTATAGCAAATAATAGGAGCCAGATACTGTGGATGGATGTTAGAAGAAACACGAGAAAACAACTACCCCATATACTCGTGTATAAGCCGACCCGTGCATAGGCCGATCCCCCGTTTTTGAGCCCAAAAAGTTGAAAACCGCCTTGACCCGCGCATAAACCGAGGTAAAAAAGGAAAAAAAAAATGCAATGCTTGAGGGAAAAAATTTTTTATTACAAAAACAATAAATTTATAATAAGAACATCATTATGTGGGGAAACCTTCAAAAGTAGCATCTTCTTCATCAGACTCTCCGAAAAGTTGATAAAAATTTTCGTATTCTTCTTCATACATGTCGTCCACATCATCTTCTGTCTCATTTTCATCAGCATCACTTTCATGGCAGGAATCATCATAGTCTTCAAAGAGCTCATCGTCCTCAGTTCCGTCTAGGGCATTGCTGATGCTGCATTTTAAAAATGAACGACGGACCATTTCTGTGGGAATGTCTTCCCATGCATCTCTAACCCAAGTAACCACTAGTTGTGCCTTCGGCTTCGCTATATTTCCACTCTTTGTTAAACGCGATCATCTTTCAGTATGCCTAACGCATTTTTATTTTAGTTATGTATTTTTGATTTTTGGTTGTGGAAATTGATTCCTGATCTTTTTTTGTGTATGTAATAATATATTTTAATTATAACCATATTAACTTTATTTATTAAAACATTCTTGGACGATTTTCAAGACGCACTTGGCAAGAACACGATAGTAGGCTATCAATGTTCAAAAGGCATGCGGCAGTTTGGGGCACATTTCCGCGGGGCAAATTACCGGACCCCAGAGCATTTGCTTTTAACAATGGAAAAGTGGATGGAAAATTGAGGAAGAAAACGTGAATATTGTTTATAATTGTACAATGTGCTGTTAAGGTCTGTTAAATTCCATATGCTAGTGCTTGGCGATAGTATCGATGGTAGCTCATGTATCGATGTTCAAAAAGTTTCGAAATCGAATTTTTTAGTCTTCTTGAATCTTCGATGCATCGATGTTCCATTTTGAATACTGTTTAGATTAATGTATTTACTGTATGTATTGCAATGAGAGAACACGTAAAAATGCGCTGGTTTCGTTTGAAGCCCCTCCCCCTCTCATACTTTCTCCAATATGGCCGCCACAGCCTTTTAGAGATTCTCATTATGCTGCAAAGAGAGAGAATGCTTTTATCTTATCAGAAATTTATTTATGCAGTGAAAAGGTTAATAAATGGATTAATAAATAAAATTATTGCTTAGTTTTTTGTAAACTCCACTTATAAGAGTTTTCATCAACTCTGACTCGCGCATAGGCCGAATGTGATTTTTAGGGGTCATTTTTTGGAAAAAAAATTCGGCTTATACACCAGTGTATACGGTTTTCCACATAAAATATTTAATAGGATAAATGCACATTTGGGCAGCCAAGCTGCCTTCTTCAGCATACAAGGGAAGCTGCGATCAGAGTAGACTAGCTATTCTGAAGAATTGTGAGAGAATTACACCGGTTTATGTAGCTGGATTAACCAATACAATGAATTACAGAGAAAGGTAAGTTATACAGAGATAGCCAAAGAAAAGATTAAAAAAACATGACTCAGTATAAGTTGTGACCTGATTTGATAGACGTCACGGTTCGTCATTGGTCCTTGTTTGCTGGTCTTCTATTGGTTCTGGGGTTATTGCTCTGGATTGCTGTGGTCAACTTCGGTATTTTGATCAGTTCTCCGACTTTCTTCAGCTGCGTTACGTCCAGCGGGCCACCATCGCTGTTCAGGAGTCTATCTGGTTCTTCACAGCTGATCGCATAGGACTCTAGGAAATTCAAAAGTCTATCTATGAAGTTCACCATAGCACAGGAGATCCAAGACTTTTGAACTTCCTGGAGTCCTATGCGATCAGCCGTGAAGAACTAGATAGACTCCTGAACAGCGATGGTGGCCCGCTGGACGTAACGCAGCTGAAGAAAGTCGGAGAACTGATCAAAATACCAAAGTTGACCACAGCAATAACTCCAGAACCAATAGAAGACCGGCAAACGAGGACCAATGACGAACTGTGACGTCCATCAAATCAGGTCGCAACTTATACCGAGTCATATTTTTTTAATCTTTTCTTTGGCTATCTCTGTATAACTTACCTTTCTCTGTAATTCTTTGTATTGGTTAATCCAGCTATATAAACCGGTATAATTATCTCACAATTCATCAGAATAGCTAGTCTACTCTGATTGAAGCTTCCCTTGTAAGCTGAAGAAGGCAGCTTGACAAGTTTCACATCTTCGACGCATGCACAGAAGCAATAGCACCACATCGTGAGAGCATGGACAAAATGCCCAAGGAGACAGAAACCACGTTCTTCCCACATGGGGAACATGTACGCATAATGAATGAAACCTTGTTTTGGGGAATCAATCTGAAAATCTTCTAATCTTAGACAATTTCATCTTATATAATGTTGTCTAACAACTTATGGCAACAAAACCAAATAAAATTACAAAGTTATCTCTTAGACAGCGTTTCTCAAACTGTGCTCCAGAAAACAATTCCCTGTGCCAGGAATACATTAATATGCCCACCTCTCCTCAAACATGTTGGAACGTCCCATGGTATGCAGATGAAAAATCATTGCACATCATTAAAAGCTGACAACAGCAGACGTGTAGTAGCATCTGTTAACACAGAAATTATCGCCCTCATGGGCAGAGCAACTGACCTGTCGGACCTCCAAAAGGGGATGATCATTGGCTATCGGGCCAAGAGGGACAGCATTTCAGAAACTGCCACCTTTGCGAACTGCTCTAGGGCTGCCGTTGTGAAGGTGTACCGCGAATGGATGAACCAGACAGTTTCGAGCAACTGTGGGGACCCACGGGCCATCGATCCTAGAGGCGAGCGTCGGTTACGACGCCTGGCCAAGACCAATCGGCGTGCCACTGTTGAGCAACTGACATAGCAAATGAACAGTGGGGCCACTAGGCATGTCAGCACCAAGACAGTGCAACGATCCCACTGAGGGTACACTGAATGCTGTTCGTTACCTGAGATCGTCGCAGACCAGGTATACCCCTTCATGTCGACAGTGTTTCCTCAAGGTGATGGCACCTTTCAACAGGACAAATGCTCCCTGCCATACTGCCAAAATTGTCCACGACTGGTTCGAGGAGCATGAGGATGAATTCAAGCTACTCCCATGGCCACCAAACTCTCCGGACCTTGACCTCATTGAACATTTGTGGGACCATCTCGATCGCCATGTCTGCAAGCTGGACCCTCTACCACGCACGATGATGGAATTACGGGATGCACTGATCGCCTAATGGTCCCAGATACCTGCAACCACCTTCCGAGGACTTACTGACTCTCTGCCAAGTCGACTAGCTGCTGTGCTTGCCGCCAAAGTGGATATTCCGGATACTAACAGGTGTGAGACAAACTATATTAATGTGTCCCGACCCAGTATAGCTGTGAGATTTATTAGTGCTCCGCATTGAATTCCAATTTCAATTGAGGTGCTCCGTGACTGAAAAAGTTTACCTCTGTCAAAGATTAAGGGTACATGCAAGGTGTTAAAATACGCATCTTGAAGGAAAGAGGTTTGCTCTAAAATTAGAGTAAGGCCTTCTCAATAAGGTGGTTACTCTGTGGTGTGCATCTTTTTCAGCTAGGAAGAAATTCAAGATGAATATTGGCAAGTTAAATATTATTTAAAATGTACAACCTCTGAAGTCCAATAAAAAATGCTTTAATGTTCAAGCGAGTTGTTATATGATGAAGTAAAACCTATCCAAATACATATTAATTTTGTGAATATTCAGATTATTTATTGTTGTTGTAGTTAATATATCTGGGTGCTTATGGAAGTGCCATTTCTTTATTTGTAGGTTAAATACAAACTATCATCACACTGACGCAGTATTAGAATTGCAGCACAACTAACTGAAGTCCCTGATCAGAGCTGTACTGGCGTTTTTTTTTAAATGTATTAGTCTTATCAGTCTCTTAGGGATCCAATCAAATAACGATAAGACTGCTCCAAATTTCAATATTTTTTGTGGGAGTGCAAAAGCTGGCGAAAATCACTGTCTATCTGGGTGAGCAGAGTATCTGGGTTTGAGTCGCTTGGGTATTACCAGGGAGGACATGCGCCTGATGGCGGAAGATCGCGATCGCTGGAGATCCTCCATAGGGCTGCTGCCACCGCGACCCTAACGGATAAGCGGGTTTGAAAAGCACAATGAAATTCCAATGGATCGACACAATCACTTTTGATAAACAATGCACTCAAGTAACAAAATAAATAAAACAATGAGCTCCAAGAATACATTACGCTATACATCAAATTGTATACATACCTTCCAGATGTACCACAACTTGTATCATTAAACAAGATACCATGTTTAGACGAGCCACAAACAGTTAACAAAAATTTATGTGCTAATTCAGCAACCATTGTTTCTTCATCACTTGCTGGACCCTGCTGGATAATTGAACAAAAATATTTTGATATAGTAATTAATTTAGCAATTACCAGTACTACAAAAATAATTTGTTGTTTTGCATCTGTAACTACCTGATGATGTCTTGCATCTGAATGCAGTAAGTACTTT
This sequence comes from Rhysida immarginata, assembly GCA_023313115.1. Classification (NCBI taxonomy): domain Eukaryota; kingdom Metazoa; phylum Arthropoda; class Chilopoda; order Scolopendromorpha; family Scolopendridae; genus Rhysida; species Rhysida immarginata. Next base: position 169,834 of record JAHWFO010009918.1, on the reverse strand, counting down.
CTTTTTTTCTTAACTTTCCAACTTACAGGTCCTGTCCAGTGATAGAGCTCAAGGACATGTTTCAGAGTGAAATCATTAAGAAGGCCTATCTTTGCTGTTTTGGAAACATCTGGATTCAGGACGATCTTTGCAAAATAAAAATATGATGGGAGGAAAAAAATATAATTTAGGAAAAACAAATAGAGAGCGTTCATTTTAATTTTTAAATATCTTAAAGGCATTGGTTACCTTATTTAGTATGGTTGACAAAAATAATTGAATTGTTGTGAACTTATCACTATGCATGCTGTAAAAAACACTATTTAGCACTCCTAGAAAATAAAAAAAAAATAAATTTTCTTAAAAATGTTTTACTGAAATAAAACTTTTAAGAATTGTTTTATAATAAATTGCACCAAAGCATATACCTTATGGCAAAAAATAAATATAAAATTAAATAACTGGGGCTTATCTAATACATTAAACCCAAGTCTGTGTGTCCAATACAACTTCAGATTTTTGAAATTCTGACTTCAGATTCTTAAAAAATCAATGAAAAGTAGAATTGGAATTTCCCAAAGACCAGTCTTCTATCATCGATAAAACTGCACTGAAATTCTAAAATTTATGAACTGCAAATTTTCAATTCAAATGTTGAGATAGAAGGTCAGTCTTTGAGACATTTCTATTTTACTTTGATGATCTTTAAGATTTTCAAATCAAAATTTTTTATTGGAAACACAAACTCATATGATGAACTTGTTGAGTTTGGTTTGGTAATGCAAGCTTGCACATTCCAATACAATCAACCTTTGATATCTCGAATTCCACGTGAACAGAAAGAAAAATCAAAATAAAATCTTGTAAACATTCCAAGGAGGAGTTTTAGTAGTGAAGCAGAAATACATTTATACATTTATTAAAAAGAAATTACCCCCCCCCCCACCCCGAGGAGGGTGAGGAAATTAGCAGATACTGCAGTCATCTATTTTTACCCCTCCCCAAGTTTTTTAATCAAAAATTGGTTTTCTCAAGCGTAATATGTAGAAAATGTAAAAAACCTTGTATCTTCTTTCCTTTCTCGTCATTTTCGAACGTATGATATATCACACGCCATATGTTGCCATAGTTCTAAAGCCCAAGTGACTGCCATCCCCGCAAATCCGACCCCAATGGAACAACTGGGCCTAAATTTCATAGTAATGTAGGTCTTACCTAGAAGAATCTGGATACTGAATTTCACGTCTTTACGTACCTAAATAGCACTTAGGTATGATGTCCTCTCTGAATCCTACCCCTGTAATTCCAATCAAACCCAAACTAAATAGTGCAGATGAACATGCCCATAGGAAGCTACATTCCGAATTTCAACCTTCTACCTCAAAAAAATGTAGAAATTATGAAGGGGACGGACTGACATTATAAAACCAACAGGTAGCTCCATTCTTCCGCTACTTAATAAATGAGCACTTGAGCAATCGTGCGTCGACAAAGCAATTTCATGTGCGCGTGCCGATGTCAGTAATGCTTAAAAGATGAACAGAAAGTAACAATGTATTCCTTCTTGACAAATCGATTGTTGTATGACATGCCATCATCTTGGTATTCTTTACATTCACCGTTTTAGCACGTGAATTCGACTTGAAGGGGTGCACGAAAAATTCTGAAAAGTTGATACAGCCGAGCTAAGACCTTGATGGTCATATTCCTGAAAGCAGAATTTGAAAAGGTTAATCCATTTTCAAGTTAACGTGCAAACGGCGGACAGCCGGACGGATAAACGTACAGACCAGGGGCGCATTCTTAAAGTAGCTTTTATGCTAAAGCTCCTAATAAAGAGGTTTCAAGATGAGGGTTACTTTTAAATCAAGATTTTTAGGTTAATAAAGGTACTGTGAGAGTATAGAGTGCACAATAGGAGATAAAATAATACGGGTATAGAGAGTTATGCCACTTAGAAGTAGCGCCACTAGCGTCAGAAAAGCAGAAACTGCACATTCTTAAACATCTCTTACTCAACAGAGACATGCCAAGAAGATCAAAATAATTTTTTCAAACACACGAGAATTGCCTAACTTTAACAAAAGTGACGTCAAATTCTTTTCATTTTCATACACTAAGAAAAAATCTTAACTCTCAAATGTCGCTGGCATACAAAGTCAAAATTCAACATAGCGAGGTTTTCTGAGTACCGTAATTTACGGTAATAACGCCGCAGCGGTAGTTAGGCCGCACCGATTAAAACGTATCATTTTAGAAAAAAAAAGGTAGTTAGGCCACATCCCCCTCCCCCTTTATGATAGACAAGTAAAACGAATTGTCTATGATGTACAATCATGACAACAACGATTTCAGAAAACTGATACTGCTTTGAAGTGATGCAGTTGCATTCCGTCCTGATGAAAATCAAACGAAATTAGCGCATAACATACATTACAGTACCTTAATTTTTCTTTATATACAATGTACAGTTCATTGTAAATGTTTGAGATAACAAGGGGAAAATACAAGGTGTCTCAAAAAATGTACTAACACTTTTTTTTAAAGGTGTAACTAATGTAACAGAATGGCAGGAGATCAACTTATCTTTACTTTCAGCAAGATGGAGCACCTCCCCACTAGAGTTCACCTCGATGCAGTTTATCCAAACACATGGACTGGACGAAGGGGTAGCATTGAATACCCTGTGAGTTCCCCAGACCTCACGCCAATGGAATTCTTTTTATGGGGATACCTCAAGGACGGAGTTTATTGCACAAAACAAGAACAATTGATGCATTGAAATTGGAAATTGGAAATTGAAAGACAATGTCGTGATATTCCAAATGAACTGTTTCGTGACATTTGCGAATCAACTGGTGCACGTTATCACCTTTGTCTGGACAATGACGGTCATCAATTTGAACGTTTGTGAACACGATTCTTTAATTACATTTTTCTTCAGTAATTCAAGCCTTTAAACTTGTCCCTATGTTCATAAACAATGTTTTTATAGTCATTCAAAGTGTTAATACATTATTTTGAGACACCCTGTACATTGAATTAATAGTGAAAATGCAAGGAAATAAAGAAAATTCGAGATATCAAGCTACAAATTGCAAAGCAAGTGAACGATATCACCGTAAAACAGATATCAGACCCAGACTTCGGGACAACAACAGGTCAGCACGTTCTGCTGAGACCATGAGCGTTGCGGCGAAGCTGGGGTTTAAAATACTGCCCCATCCAGCGTATTCATCCGACCTGTCTCCAAGCAACTTCTTCCTCTTTCCTCGCTTGAAGAACCTGCTTTGTGGATGGCATTTCCAAGGCAACAACAAGGTGGAGCAGTTCCTCAACAGCCAAAAGGAGGATCTCTATAAAAGTGGCCACCAGCAAGTTGTCCAACTTTGGGAAAAGTGTGTAGCCCTGGGAGGTGCAAATGTGGAGAAGGACTGATGCTACCACCATGCAGCATCACCCCATCTCTCAGTCTTCCGGATGATTGCAATGACTATAAGAATGACCCTTGTAAAAAAACAGCTTTTGAGGCTACTAAATTTTATTTTTTACTGCTGAAAATCAGATAATGTGGTTCTTAAAAGATATTTTTATTTTAAATGTTTAACTGTAAATGTAATTTCATAATAAATAAACCATTAAGAAATGACAAAACCAAGTACCGAAAAGTTAAACTAAACCATTTGCGGAACCATATTTTAAACCGCCCTATGTTAATATTGTAAGTTTCTAATAGACCATAGTGATCCATTAACCACGTACCTTTGACCAGTTTGAATTATCATTAATTTTAAGTTATATTCATTCATGACACATCATTTCAAGTTGTTCTATATATTACATGCCAAATTTTAGCATTGAAAGTTCCACTGAACCATAATGGTTCTGCTAAACCAGGTTCCTTGGAACCAATTACTTCTATCATTAATTTTATGTTATATTCGTTCATAACACATACGGTAATTCCAAGCTGTTCGATATATTACATGCCATATTTTAGCACTGAAAGTTCCAATGAACAATAATGGTTCCACTAAACCAGGTTCCTTGAAACCAATCTCGACTATCATTAATTTTACGTTATAATCATTCATGATACGTCATTTCAAGTCGTTTGATATACTACATGCCATATTTTAGCATTGAAAGTTCCAATGAACCATAATGGTTCCACTAAACCAGGTTCCTTGAAACTAATTTCGATTATCATTAATTTTACGTTATATTCATTCATGACACATCATTCCAAATCGTTTGATATATTACATGCCGTATTTTAGCATTGAAAGTTCCAATGAACCATAATGGTTCCATTAAACCAATGTCGACTATCATTAATTTTACGTTATATTCATTCATGACACATCATCCCAATTTGTTTGATATATTATATGCCATATCTTAGTGAAAACATTTGAGGGTGTCATAAGGGTACCATTAGCGCACGTGCCATTGTTTCGATTTCAACCATTTTCAAAATGGTTCATTCCCCTAACCATATTTATTAATTGGAGAAAATAGTAATTTATATCCGCTTCTATCTCGTCATTACGTTTTGTTTGATATATTACTTAATATATCTCTCCATTGAAAATTGCTAGTTGGGGTCGTGAAGGTACCATTTGTGCGCGTGCTATTGAACCGATTTAGATAACATTTGTAATTGGTTCGTTTCATGAACCATATTCATCGACTGATGAAAATAATAATGAATAACCGCTTCTATATCGTTATTACGATTTATTTGATATATTACTTAATGTCTTCCCATTGAAAATTGCTTGGCAGGAAAATTGAGGTACCATTTGTGCACGTGCCAATGAACCAATTTAGATAATATTTGTAATTGGTTCATTTCATGAACCATAATCATCGACTAACGAAAACACATTTTGAAAATCTTTCATAGCCTCGGAGGAGTTAAGGCTCAAACACATCTACACGTAAACTGCACGCACAGATTTCATCCGACAAAAAATGCGCACAACGCATGCGATAAGATTAGACACACTTGCGCGGAATTTATCCGACTGAACGTGTTTATAGCACAGGAAGCGGTCTACATTTCTGTGGAAAAAATGGGTTCTAATGCTTTGAAGAGGCGAGAATTGCTTTAAAGCAACAGATAGTATTATTAATATTTCTGCACTTCTATAATTAATTCTTCGTTGAAAGATCTTAGTTCATGTTCAGCTCTCGCTTCGACTGAATAGGCCTCCATTTTTTAATTTGTTGTTATCGAAACTCGAAAGCAAACGATGACGTATCAGCAGCGAGCAATGTGATTGGTTGTTCGTTTGCTTCGAGTGGAAGAAAGTCGGACGAGCTCAAAGTCATGCGTATCCTTCGCATGCGTCGTCCGACTAGTTCGTAAAAGATGATAAACTATTGCTTGAGTCGCACACGACAACTTGTGGCATGAAATCCGCGTAGATGTGTTTGAGCCTTTAGAGTTATAGACAGACAGACACGTTTCCCCACACTGATAGCATAAAGCACCTTTCGGTACTTAATAAAGGTAAGATTAATAATAAATAATTGTTTAAGAATAGTCCTTATTCTACTATATCAGTTAATTTACTTAGATATTTACTGTACCTTTCTTTTCAGAAAGAAAAGATTGGGGAATGCCGCCATAGTCACTTATGAGAAATGATAATAGAAAGCATATATATGTAGTACGAACATCCTGTGGATCCTAGAAAATTAACAAAAATGATCCTAGATTCATTTCCAAACTTATTTATTATTAGTAATTTTATCCATAAAAACTGTAGAAATACAGCTTTGAGCATATAATCATTTTCGTCTATGTATCTCTACCAATGATGGTGCCATTCCCAACTGGATCACCTCCTAAAGGTCACCATGTGATTTCTTTCTATGGGTAAGGCCAAGAACTTTTCAAACACCCCTCGTATTTCATCTCAAATAATTTAATTTTGCTTCCCAGTGTTCCTCAACTCAATTAATTGTCTTCTACTCGCTATGCAATTAGCAGCCTCAGATAAACGTAGAATTAAATTGAGTAAAGCTGATTTTCTTTCTTAAACGTATCAGTAAACTTTTTTTTTGTATCCATATCACTGGTTATTTATTAATGTATAATGACTTCTTTAGAATATATCTCAGAGGGGAAATATGGGTAGATTAATATGCTATGATTATATGTATAAAAATACACCAATACAGTCGTCACTCCGCAAGTCGGGATTCCACAAGTCTGAAAAATCCACAAATCGGCAATTTTTTTCCTGAAAGTCGACATGGCAGACAATGACATTCAATCGGAGATTTTTGCCAATAAAAAATTAAAGCACTGATGATTATTACAATTAAAACATTCAAAATTAATCAATTTTATTGTTTCCCTTATGCATACTGCCCATTTTGGGGGGCTATGAAAGTTTAATTATGGAACTTAATACGAGAATTAATATAAGCTGGCATTCTTTGAGCTGGTTATTTTCCACGAAATTCGAAATGGCAACCAATTACAGAGGCACCTCATCTCCTCTCCACGCATAAGCAGCTACATTTTCCCTTAAAAAATTAAAATGCTGACTTTGAATACGGCTGCCTTAATCTTGTTTAATTTTTCTTTGCAATTTTCTTCTTCGAAAGATGGCAATTTACTGAAGAATACGCATTACAAATTACAAACAGAACTGTGCAATGAAGATGGTCTGCCATCTTGGAATACTGTAAGTCGGGAAAATCCATAAGATGGCCAGGCCGTGGAACCAAGGTTGCCGACTGCTGGAGGGACGACTGTATTATAAAGGCAATTATTTTGCAATAGAAATCTATCTAAAAACAAATATTATCACTTTCTTAATATTACCTTTATGTTGGTGTGTTTTAACAAGGCTGTGACATTTGGATGAGTAAAGGAAAAGGATGTAAGAATTAGTCGAGCCGATGCAGTATTCAACATAACCATGCTTGTCAGAAGGCTAAGAGCTGCTTTAGGGCCACTGGCCTTTTTACGGCCTAAGACTTGATAGAGCACTCGGGAATGGTCTTTCATGATGTTAGTAACAACATTGAAGGCAATGTTTTCAAAATTCTGTAAATCACTTGCTACTCTTAAAAATATTTGTTCAAGAACTTTAAATATCTCCACAGTCTATAAAAATTTAATACAATTCATTAGTAAAAAAAAAAACAAAAAAAAAAACAAACAAAAAAGCAGATAAAATGAATGAAGAAAATGTTGCTTGTTACCGGTGCAGTTTCAGATTCTTTTAGCTGGCCAATCAGTTCCTGAAAATTTTTTGTGTGCCTTAAATATTCAAAAACAACGTCCTCCTTTATTTCTGAAGAATTAAAAGCTTGGACAGCCAAAATAAAATTATTTAAATCTGAAAATAACAGAAGTAATGACATTTTGTATAGAATGTTATATTAAATATTATGTTAAAGAGAATATTTTACGGTACTTTCCAACCCCCTCCACAATTCAGTTCAATTCATCAATGTAAAAGTAAAAAAAAAAAAAATTTGGTTATCAGCATATTTTGGTTCCAAAGTTGAAAAAAAAAACTGTACACCACAATAAATAAACCTCTGTACACCATGCAGAGGTTTTTTTGTTTTACCGTAATGTGATTAAGTGAAACCTGTTCATCCTGTTCGAAACGTGTGTGAAATTACACACGTTCCTATTATCTGATCAAATCCTTACACACGTTTAAAGCTCCTGAACAATGTACACGCGACCCCACACGGTATTAAAAGAAAATGTTCATTCTGGTCCCCTCTGTCACTGGTTACAGTTATACACACTTTTTCAGAATCACCCTGTATATTTAAGAGTTATATGAACTAATTGCACCATCATGCCGTGAATAATTAATGTATAAGGGTCGTACAAATGAAAACAAAAAATTTGTGTGGGGAAAAAAAAAGACGATGAGTAGGACTGTAAGTTTTTGTTTTCAACAATTGCAAAACCCCACGTGCAAATTGAACAATAGGTCACGCTTCGAAGCTCAGCGAGTGATCGCTTTGTCCAAACAACAAAATGGAGTCAACGAAACAGGAACAGAGAGCAGTAATTCGTTTTTTGACATGTAAAGGAGTTTCAGTTTCTGAAATTCATTGTCGTATGCAAAACGTCTATGGAAATGACTGCCTAACCTTCACTCGTGTTTGGGCATGGAGCAAGAGGTTTTCGGAGGGATGGTCATCATTGCAAGATGATCGATGACCTGGACAAGCAAACAGCACCATCACGGATGGTTCCAAAGCCAAAATTGACAGAGTCTTAAAAAAAAACAGAAGAGTGACAATCGATGTCGTGGTTGCTAAAACTGGCCTTAGTCGTGGAACTGTTCACTCCATTATCAGGAACCATCTCCACTACAGAAAAATCTGTGCACAATGGGTCCCACATCATTTGACATCAGAACAACTTGGAGTTCGAATGGCCATGTCCCTGCAACATTTGACTCACTATGAACAGGAAAGTGAGAGTTTTCTCGACAGAATCGCTACAGGGGATGAAACTTGGTGGTTTCATTTCCAGCCCAAAAGCAAATGCCAAAGCCGTCAGTGGGAGCATTATGGGTCACCACCCCCGAAAAAATCAAAAGCAATCGCAAACAGCACGGGGAAGGTGATGTTGACCGTGTTTTTTGATCGCAAAGGCCTGATTTTACTGGACTTTCTTGAAAAAGGCACCGCAGCACAATATGGAGAAACATTGAAGGCACTGCACGCGGCCATCAAATGCAAGCGTCCTTACAGAAGTAGTGCTTCTTCTCCACGACAACGTGCGTCCTCACACCTCGAAAGCAACAGGTAGACCTCATCAAAAAGTTTAACTGGGAAGCAATGCAGCATCCACCTTACAGCCCTGACTTATCCCCATGTGATTTTCACGTGTTTGGGAATCTCAAGAAACATCTGAAAGACCACAGGTTTCAGTCGAACGATGAAGTGAAGGAAGAGATTTTGGAATCAGGGTTCGTACACTTTCCTCATGAAAAAAAATAAGCACCTACAAAAAAATTTTAAGCACCTCTAGTGCAATTAATTTATATAATTTATATATTATCAGGCAAGTCTGACGCAATTGACAAAGTTTAAAATAAAAAAGAGAAAGACAAGAAAAATTTAAGCATTTCATAACACATTTACTGATATGTGGTGGGTTCATAAAGTTCCCGAACTTTGCTTCAAAAAAAAAAAAGATGTATGAATTTTTAAATTCATGTTTTTCTTCTAAACTGAGTTGCCACTTTATTAGGTACACCTCACAAAATAAGCAAATTAAGTGACTACTTGATTTGCATGTCACATTATCACAAATCACAGTATAAATACCATAAAGTCACTTTTCTACTGTTAGTTAAGCGTGAACCCATAGCAAAAATGGGGTAACTACTGATCTGACTAACTTCAGCGTGGCATGGTAGAGGGCTGGAATGAGCATTTCAGAAATGGCAACTCTCCTGAACGTTTCATGTACCATAAAAAGGTTTATCAGGAGCGGGTCGAGGAGCAAAAAACATGTAGCCATTGTGACACTTGTGGATGAAAGAGGCCACAGAGGAATGTCAAGAATTGTGTGCGAAACCAGAAAGTCAACAATCGCACAAATTACTGCTCATTACAACTCAGGTACCCAGAAGACAATATCAGAACAGACAAATAATCGCACCTTTGCTCGAATGGGTTATCAAAATCAAAGACCATCTCGGGTACTTATGCTGTCAGAGAAGAAAGCGCGCCTCCTGTGGGCACAGCAGCACAAGGATTGGACCATTGAGAATTGGAAAAAGGTTGCCTGGTCAGACAAATCGAGGTTCCTGCTGCATGATGCTTAGAATATGGTGAAAACAATATGAAGCCATGGAACCCTGACGACTGGTGCGGACTTTGCAAGGTGCTGAAGGCGGAGTAATTGTGTGAGAAATGTTTTCTGGGCAAGAATTGGATCATAAAAAAGTAAGAACTGGAGTTAGTTCTCCGAATATAAAGTTCAATATTATTTGAAAAAATGGAAGGAAAATTTCTTCGACCTGGATTCGAACCCTCTATCACGCTCGAAGCCTCTACCAATTGGGCTATCACAAACACGGTACAGCAAGCCTGTCTCCAAATGTCTTGAAAGACTCAATTGATAAGGGCTGTCACCCGGCTCACAGATCGGGAATTCTTCCTATCCAAACAATCAGATAGTTAATGAACACAGACAAGAAATTAATAAAAAGGAACACACTCTTGATGGTTTGGATGGGAAGAATTCCCAATCTGTTAGCCAGGTACCAGACCTATTATTGGGTCTTCCATCTTGACTGCTTTGCAGTCTTTAAGACACTTGAAGACAGCCCTGCTGTACTGTGTCTGCGATAGCCCAATTGGTAGAGGAGTCGAGCGTGATACTCGTGGTTCCTGGTTCGAATCCAGGTCGCACAATTTTTTCATCCAATTTTTCAAATAATACCTGACCTTATGTTTGGAGAATTAAGTCCTATCGGACTGTCTCCAATGCCATAATCAATGCCTAGAGGACAGGTTGTTCTCTAAGGTGGCGCTAGTAAGGCACAGGATGGCATTGGTTTTGCTTTACGTTTCTCAGTAAGAAGCAGTTTATTAAAATAAATTTTAAGCACTTGGTTTAAAAAATAAGCATTTTTAAGTACTTTTTAAGGCCTTAAAAGAGGGTTTCAAAAATAAGCATTTTTTAAGGTTTTTAAGCACCGTACGAACCCTGATACGAAACATCTGAAAGACCACAGGTTTCAGTCGAACAATGAAGTGAAGGAAGATATTTTGGAATGGTTCCACGCGCAACCGAAAGGCTTCTTCCATAAAGGAATTACACGCCTTGTTACACAGTGGGATAAATGCCATAACGCATTTGGAGAGTATTTTTAAATTCCTTGTATACACTTTGGATAAAATAAAGAATTTTCGTTTTCTTTATACGACTCTTACAGAAAGAATTCTATTTGTTCAAGAACATCAGTTATGAACTGAAACAAGATAGAAACCAAAGTTATTTTTATAATCAGAGAAGATTGGGTAGGCAGTAAAGTCACTATTGCTAAAAACTCCACTATTACCATCTAGCAGCAAAAATTGTAACCCTGATCGTGATTAAGATTGAACACACGGATTTGTTGATAAAGCTTGAACATGAACGTGTGCAAAATGATCATGATCAAGAATTGCAGTGTGAACAAGATATAAGCAATATTCAATTTCATGTTATATTTTTTACAACATTTCTTGTATAACATCCGCAATAGCATGCCCAGATCAGATACCCGTGTTGCAAACACTCTGTTCTTAACACATCCTCATAGAAAAAAATCTAGGGGGCTTATATCCAGTGATCGTGTGGGCCAGGGTAACAGACCGTCATGAGCAATCCATCTGTCAATGATGATTTTGAAATCAGGTGATGATCACTTATATTCCCTCCTAAAATTACGCTGTAGACACATGGCCTCGGGAAAGAAGACTATGACATTATAGCAGTAGGCCATAAGCAAACGACACCTGCTCTGAGGGCTTGAGTATCCATAGCAATGGCAGCCTCCTATCGCTAGACATGTTCACATATCTGCTGGAGTTGGTCGGAAGATTTGTCAGCAACAAACAAAGGCCTTGAGAAAATAGTTCTTAAAAACTGATTACGTTTATTATTGAATGATTAATCCTTATAATGCAAGAGATAAAATAATAAATAAATAATAAATAAATAATAAACTAACTAACCAATGAATGAGAGTTTTGAAGGGAATTGAAGAACTTGTAGATGAACGCTAGATGGATGTTATCTCTAATTTCTCCACACTTCATCCATCTATCGTTCATGTTAAATGTGCAGTGATAGGAGGCTGCCATTGCTATGGATACTCAAGTCCCTTCTAGCCAGCATTGCTTGCTCACACCTACTGCTATAATGTCATAGTCTGTGCCGAGGCCTTGTATCTAGAAGGTGTTGACAGTGTTCAGCGACTTGGTTTCATAGTATAATCCACCTGACAACGATGCTTTTATAATCAGGTGGTGACTGCCCATATTCCCTCCTAAAATTATGCTGTACTGTGATCAGTGACTTGCTTTCATAGTAACAAAAAACACACTGCACTTTCTCCTGAACTGAATGCCATTTTCATGTTCTTGCAACTACAGTGCATCCTCTACCAACTTAGCCATTACCTATTACAAAGAAAAAAAAATCTTTCTGAGTTAGTCTTTCTCTGCGACCAACAATACAGCTGAAACTCTAATAGCTTCATTGTAATAAAATTTTTTAATATTGAAAAAACTTTTTTGGCCAGCCTGGAAGTCAGACATTTACATAATAAGTTTCATAAAGGTGATCCACTCATACATGTACTACTGATGTCATGAATACTTGGAATATGCACCTAGAGAAATAAGTCTTAATTTTGATCTAAAGAACCTAACCCCCTCCCTTTCAAATGATTTGCCCAATGAAATGTAGAAGATGACTAAGGGGAAAATGAACAAGTAACTCTTACCTTCACATGTGCACCTGGATCTCATGTGCTTTACAATAGTTTTAACTATGATACGATTTTGCTTCTGCTTTTCTTTCACTGTTTTTATTTGACTATTGTCAACACTGGTAGGCACATCCATTTCTGAAATAAAAGTTCATAAAAAAAAATTTAATAAAGAGAATTTCAAAATTTTTTTCCAATTATCAATTATACATTGTAGAAGGCTTGCAGTGATGTACTTGAAACCCATTATGATGCTCGCCCACACCATTACACCACCACCGCATAACGGCGATGTTAGAAGGCTGGACCGTGCCCCATGCTCTCTTCAGATGTGAACAAATCGAGAATCAGAGAACCTGATGCTCTGTACCTGACTCCACTGTCCTTGTGCCCACGTTGCATGTTCAGTGCACCAAGCCAACTGTTCCCTACAGTGTGCTTGGCTTGAAACAGTTGGAAACAATAACCCCAGTAGCCACTGACAGCTCTCTGACAAATGTCCCTGGCTATGCTTCACCTGTTCCTACAGGCGGATAGAGTAAATTAGCAGTCTTGTGTGGGCATTGTAACCCTTGGAAGACCTGATTTAAAGTGTCTGCAGGTGTTTCCATCCTCTCGGAACCGTATCCAGTCTTGAAATGATGGTATAGTTGGGGGCATGAAAGATGACCATTTCGTAGGGGAGTGTGAGGATGTAACCAATCTAAAATAAGGGAGGGAAGGGTATTGCTCCGTTTCTCCTACCCCCACCCCCAAGTTGGAAAGTTAAAAAACTAATTTAGGTCAGACAGTAAAGCACAGTAAATAATACCAAAGGATTAACCTTAACACTAACCCCCCCTACCCCAAACCTTTATTTTTGTAGGCTAAAAGCACTTTTAATCAGATTTAAAGTGTTTTTAGCCTTTAAAAAAAAAAAGAAAAAAAAAAGGTTGGGATAAGGGGACTATAATCAGGATTAATCCTTTGGTGTTATTTACTGTGCTTTACCGTCTAACCCTTCTAAACTAAATTACATCCTCACACCTTCCCTACGAAATGGTCATCTCTCATGCCCCCAACTATAGTTGACACGTTCAATGCCCGAGACACTTCAACCTGGGACTGGCCTGCTTCCAGTCGTCCAATTATTTGTCTTCTCATTTCACTCTCTAAATCAGGGCCGTCCAAATCGTGCCCGTCGCCCACGTGCAATATAAAACGCTCGTGGGCAAAGCTCACGAGATAGTCCAAAACTGAAGACGGGAGTGGGTATAGTTTTTCCTATGCAGAGTTGCCAGACTTTAGGGGGCGATTCCGTTAAATGAGGCATTTATTTCTTTTGTTCCTGATACTTGCTTGTTTTTCGTCTCGCATAACATGGCGCACATATCGAAAAAGCATAAAATCACTGAGCCAGTATTTAAACCGCAGCGGGAGAATCTGTTTTTTGTTTTTTTTTCATTGTTCACAGATCGGATTCTAAATGCTTAATATGCAATAGTGTCCTATCGGGAAAAAGAAAATACAATTCTACCTGATATCGAGAAAATTGTCACATTAAAACGAAGGAAATAAAAAATGGTGAACTGCCTCATTTTTTTTTTTTTTTTTACAGTGTCGAAATGATAATTAGCAACTCGACTTTAAGGAACTGGTCAACGTAAAGTGCAATGGGAAAGGAAGGAAAATTACCCGCGTGCACGGGCGCTGCATGCGGACAGAAATCTTAGACAGTCCTGCTCTAAATGGACATGATGAGCCATCAACAACAATTATCGAATGCTCAATTGCCGAATCAAAGTTAAAAATACGTACATGTATTTTATGGCACGTGCACTATGACCCGTGTTGCAAGGTCAATGAGGTAAGTGTGTTCTGTCCTCTGTGGTGCTGCCACCTGTGTATTTAATGATGAAATAGTGTTTATAGGACTATAGAATAACCTTATATCCCATTTCCACGAACTGAGTTTTTCTCAGTTCGGTTAGCGAAATTAGATCTGGAACACCGTGGAACCGAGACTCATTTCACCAACCACTTTTTTCTCTAGTTTGAAACTAGTTTCATTCAAACTGGTTCCGAGAACTCGTTTCATTGACGAAACTAATTTCGCATCGCAGGCTCGTACTCGCAGTTGCATTTTGCAAAATGGCCGAATTGGCAATTATACATAAAATATATAAACTAAGATGCTGATAATAAAGCTAATAGGCTAATTTGTTGATTAGTAAACAGTAGATATTTTAAACGCTTAAATAGAGAATTATACAAAATTCCACGCTTTTGTTGGGTATCCATATTGTTGACAATGCCAAAATGCACTGCATACTGTACTGTACTTTCAACAATGCCACAATGTAATAAGATAGAAACTCAGTTCGTGGAACTAGGTTGGAATCCTAAAACTAGATCCGCGAATCTAGTTTGTCAAATTGAGTTTCCCGAATTGAGAATTGCCAGTTCGTGGAAACAGTATTACGAAGCTTGGTGCTGATCAGATATGCGGAAGGATCACAGTTTATGGATGCCAGTGTATGGGCAGGAAGTTGTTTTTTTTTTTTTTTTTTTTTTTTAAATTTCTTTCACAGTTAATGGAATGGATCACAGTTGTTGCTGTTAAGATACCAACTTTTAAAGACCATTTTATAAGTAATGGATCGTGATGTTATTTAGACTTTCAAAGCACACTACTCAAGAAAGGCATGTAAAAGATTTAACTGTGACAACCAGTGTTGCCAATGAAATTATTATAAATACACACTCCACTATTCCGAGATTACACGCTTTTACACACTGGCACAACGGCATTACACACACAAATTACACACAAGAGGGAGCAAGTGATACGAGCCTTTGCAGAATTGCTTCAACTTCACATTCATGAATTCATGTATTTAAAGATCATTCAATTTTAATTTTTTACAATATGAAGTATTAAGATTAGTTATAGAAATCATGCCAATACTAGAGTAGAACAATTTTTTATTTAATAATTTAACAAAATGAATGAACAATTTAACATGCTCGGCAGCTCGGCTCGGTGCTCGGAGTGCAAGTCGGAGTGGAGTGGTTGTGGTTAGGAGACCAGAGAATAATCTAATAATCTAATCTAGATTTATGGTCTGGTCGAATACACACAATGACACACAAATTTTTTTTTACACACACCTGACTCAAATTACACACAAATCGTGTAATTACACGCACATTGGCAGCACTGGTGACAACCGCAATCTCCATAAGTTAAGCTTACCTGCCATGGCCAGGTGGAAATTGCAAACAATACCGACATGTATAGCTTTCGTAGGAACTGTATAATCCTATTACAACCGTTAACGGCAGCTCGCCAAAAGGATTAATGATATTTTTACGTCATTGCATACTCGTTATTTATCAACATACACCTGACAAGTTTTACTTGGTTGATGAATCGAGTCTCACCTGGATCTTCGTGCTCGGGTCTCTCTTCTTCGCACTCCTCTAAACTGTTTCCAGCGTGATTAGCATCTTCGTAACTCCTCTTCTTCATTTTACGTTTCATTTTCTTCTCATGATCGTCCAACAGCTGATCATCCCCACGCTTCCTTTTAGAACTGTGGCCCATGCCTACTACGAACTAAGTAAGAAAAAACATCACAAAGGATGATGATCACATGTTTCGATAAGCAATCGGAATAATTTATTATTGCTTAAGAGGACGATCTTCTTACCAATGTACCAATTTAACACGTGCTCAGATTCATTCACACGTTTCTACGAGCGCCATGTGCTTGCGAGAACTAGGATACTAGATCATGAAGAGATTTGTAAACATTTAAAATAGGAAATACAGCTCGCCATCTATTGAGAAAATTTAGCGTTATAATAATTTTTTTAAGGGCAAGAAAAAAATTATCGTTAAGAAAAATGAATATTTAATTAATAAATGATTTTATAAAAATCTTTAATGTCCTCTACTTTCACATAATAATGATCTTGCAAAAGTTGAGAGGATAGGATGAAGACTGGGATAAGTAAGAGAAGATTTCAGCAAACTCTTGATGAAAGGGAATGAGTTGTTTATAAACTTAAGATTCATAAAAAAATATCAAAAACCTTTTTAATCCTCACAACTTTACTTTAAAAAGTGCACTTAAAAACTAAAAAAATAATTTTTGGTGCCTCTCATTTAAATAGGAATTCATAAAATTTATAAAAAAAAAGACTAATGATTTTAATTCCGTCCATCACGACAAGGGCTAAGTAGAAGAAGAAGAAGAAATTTTATTATTATTATTATTATTATTATTATTATTATTATTATTAAAGTTACATGATACAGGGATTACGGGTATTGCAAATAATTGCAAATATAAATGGCTTAGGATCAATTTATACAAAAAATTAATAATAAATTTAGTAATCCTCTGTATTTAAAGAAAGGAGTTCCTCAGGGCATTATTTTGGTACCTATTTTGTTTAATATTTTTATTAGTGATATTTTTTAAGCTTAAATATTGTCGGTTCACCATATGCTTATGCAGATGATTTGGTTATTTTATATTTAGACAAATTAAATGATAATTTAGTGAATGTCAGATGTGATTTTTAGCAAAATTTTTAGCAGAATGGTTATACCGTGTGTCCCGTGCCAAATGGATTAAGTGGTTGCTTTGATTTTGTAGGTGAAATAGTGAAGTAGAGGAATAATGCTGACACTGGAACAACGTGTAGAGCTGATATTTCTTTGTGGAGATCACCACAGAACATCTCGAGAAGCTCCAGACGAATTTCATCGCCGGCACCCTGATATTCTCAAGCCCACCAGTTACACTTTTACGCGTGACAGAAGAAAATTTGGATCGTGTGAGACATTGTCTTCGAGTGCATGGTGCACATTTTGAACATGAACGATAAGCTTGCAAAACCGTGTGAATATAAAGCCAACATTCATATGGGACGCGACTTTTGAGACA
>JAHWFO010009918.1:104972-152027 GCA_023313115.1 Rhysida immarginata | reverse complement strand
CTCATAAATAAAACTGGAGGGTGATCATTATGCTATTTTGAGAATTTCATTTGGTAATGACTGTCTACTAAATTTTCTTACAATAAGAAAAATGTTTATATTAAAAATTGCAAAGGATGTAATTTTATAGAATAATTCTTTGCTTTGTTCGTACAATTATTACAAGACCAGATATATTTATCATATCCAATACAAATACCTTAAATAAACCATACCTTTGCCTCATACCAATATTATTTTCTTCTAAAAAAGGTGTTAGAAAGTTTTTGCCTACTACAATATCATATGATGTTAACATTCTGAAATTTAATGCAGGTAGTTTTCAAATCTATCTGCTGCAATCAGTTTGTAGAGCCTTGAACGGAATTTCGTGGTGACTCTCTGAAGAATATCATTTAAGTGGTGAGGCTGGTTGTCCTGAGTGGTCCTTCCTGGAATCATGTACTGCTCTGGCCGTTTCAAAACGTTCACAATCTGTAAAAACCATGGAACAAAATTACGGTACCGTACAAAAACCCGCATCAAAGGATGCTTCAATTTTGTCATCACGATTTGACTACAGTTCTGTACTGTAATCTCAGTTAGTGCTTCCATTCTGAAATGTAATGAGACATCAGCGAGTGAGCTATAGAATGCAATAGAACAGTATCACAAGGAAGAGGATTTACAGCATACGATTAAACCGCAATAGACAAATCTTTCTAACCTTTTTTGCGCCATCCAGTATGAACTGTAAACCTTTGATTAGGAATTGACGTACTGAAACCAAGAAATGTTTTTTTTTCGTTAACTAATATTGAACATCTTTTTCCTTTTCTGTCTAACTATTTTTTATGTATAAAAAAATTGTAAATTTTTGTTTTATAAACATTTTATTTTTTCTTTATTTTTATCTTTTGGATAGTTTTCTTTTCTTGGCCCTTGGTCTGTATTTTGACAAACTTCGTATTTACTATAATTTATTTTTTAAATTATTTAAATTTATAAATATTATATTGTTATAGCAGCGACAGGTTATAGTATGCTTAGATTTTATTATACTTATACATGCATTAATATTATTACCAACTGTATCCAAGAATAACCAAGAAAATAAATAAAAAGTGTTGCAGCACGTTGAATATCAAATTTTAAATTTTAAAATGAAAATACTACTTAATAAAATAAACACATGGCCACATTTTCCCTATTTTATATTTATTTTATTCTTTAGTCTTTATTTAAAAAAAAATTGTTTTGACATAACTACAAACCAAGAAAACTGTGGAAATCTAAAGTGGCCCATCCCCTACCTGGGATTTTAAATAAAAATCAGTTTTAATCCTTTTTAAGAATCCTAATTTTGAAGTTTTTCATACTGGATTGCATTGTCACCGGAAATGAATCAGTGTGCCAAATTTGGAATCGTTTGAACAACGAGAAGTGGGTGAAAAATTGATTGCAAAATTTGACACAAACTGACAAAGATGTGAAATTAAATAAAGTGTTTAAAAACGAATGTTTTACTCTTTCGCTATCATAAAGACTATAATTTGAATATCTATTTTCGAAATTCGTATTTCTTTGTATAGCCGCCATCCCCATTTTTTTGCTACCGTCAAATAGACGCCGCGCCCCAAAAAAACTTGTGTAGAAATAAATTCAGTTCGTCTTTGTTTTTTGTTTCACTAAATTTGTTAGAACTAATTAGTTTTTCATTAAAAAAACAGAACAAAATCTACATGCAGGGCGAGTCAAAAAAAAGCCAGCGTGAGGGAAAAAAGCTAAGTCCCAGGACAATAGGTTTTGTTGAATAAACTTATTGTTGAATATTCCTATTGTTGCAAAACCTATTGTCCTGGGACTTAGATTTTTATCCTCAGGCCGGCTTTTTTGACTCACCCCTTATATACCTTCAGCCGAGACTTCAGCAGACTATATCCTTTGTTTGGATTCTAATAATCAAGTCAATATGCACGACGTCAACTTAATATCAATTTATCCTATTTTTAATAACGGGATGTTTTAAAGTTTTCCCGAAATCTAACTCAATAAAAACACAATTACGATAAGAAATGGAAGATAAGACTGACCATTAATTCGGCAAAATTGATTAATGTGAAGTGCCGGATTAGTGAGTTTGCCAGATAATGGGTGGCTACACTGCAAGAAAAGCTTCCTTTATGTATTGGAACCGTGATTAGGGCTAAAAATGCAGAAAATTCAATAGGAATAGTAGTAAGTTGGTGCACCGACAAAATTTTTTTACAATTACCAGATAAATGATGGCCGATCTTTAATGAAGGATGTCAAGTACAGTCAACCAAAGGAAATAATCCACACGAGTTTAATACTTAATATTACATTTCATGCTAATGTGCTGTTTAAATAGCTTTTTTAATAATAATTATTTAAATTTAATAATCTTAATAATGCTAACTCTAAATGTAATATTAAATTATTAAAAATAAATTAATATTGAAACGGTAAAACTTAGAGTAAAATTCAAGTGTGGATTATTTCCCTTTGATGACTGTACATGACTAGCAAAACCCTACTACACCCATCTTGATGCTACACTTTGTAAAACAGCTTAATTTTAGAGCAACAGGTACAGGACAAATACAGCAATATGTACGTGAATAAACTAACTATTCACAATAAGTTTCGGCAGAGGCCTTTTTAGGTATCCTTGATCACAATAATGCGAGCTAACTGAATAGCTTTTTACCTAAAAGTTACTCTTAAGTAAATGTTCAAGGCAAGCGCAAACATTCATGACCACGGCGAAACTGGAACCCGCTACTTGATGTTATCGAAAATTGTTTCAAAAAAAAAAAAAAAAGAGCAAGCTAATCTTTTTCAATGTAGATCATAATTCCATTTGAAATTTAATGTGTCCGAATTTGTGTGTAAAGCAAATGAATCCCGGATTTTGGGTTTTCACGTAGCGAACAATTTGTTTTCTACTCTTGCTTGTGTGGATAGAATATCATAGCCGAAATCATAATTACAAGTGAAATTAAAAGTTAATCAATGAAATTTCCTGTATATAAGAGCAGTTTTCAATAATGCTTCCTTTGATATTCTTCTTAGAATCCTAAATGACGTTGTCAGTGGTTCGTACCGAGGCCTACGAGAAAGACAGGCCTGGGCACTCAGTTTCCTCACCATCGGGTTCCGAGCAGCAATTTTACCAATAAACGAAACGCCGATTATATGTACAACAAATTTGAACTTTTTTCTGTCCTTTAGATGAAACTATATGAATTCTATATAAACAAAAGGTGCTTGATTCATATATCAAAACCAAAATACGTCCATCACGTACCGTTTTTGTAGGAGACCCATTTCTCAGAGAAATGTAAGAGGCTTGATTATAGAAAACAAACACTAAAATGATTTTTTGGCCGTTTCCTCTTGTAGGTATCTGTTGGTCTGTCCCTGATAACAGACCAGCAATATTCAGCTATTCCATCGTTAAGCTCTGCCTGTGTGATTTCATGATGTGAACAAGTCATAGATGTAGATGGTTGAAAGTCAGGATCTTGATGGTTTGGTTCATCGGAGGTGTCTTCCTCTGAATCAACAGTATATTTATCTGGAGCTACATGTATAGGAAGATCTTCAGAATAAGGAACTGGTCGAATACCGCTTCTGTGTGTGCTACAATATAGATACGTAAAAAGCTAAAATGTGGATTTTTTGGATAATGGTGCGTGGTAAACAAAAAATAATTACAGATTCGTTATTTTCAGCCAAAAATATACAAGAAACACATTTTCATCTAAAGGACATTTTTCATGTTGTACAGTGTTATTAAAATCCAAGATGGAGACAATGAAGATGGGGTTGTTGCAGACTCCGATGGTCAGATGACTGTCTCTCTTGTAGACCTCGGTTCGTGCCAAGTAAATGTAAGAAAAATCACGTGGGTAGCAAACGAAGTATAGTATATGTAGTGGAATAACCGAAGAAGGGAGGCCCCCCCCCCCCCCATTAAAGTTTCTAGGAGGGCCTCCACGCTTCTAGTTACGCCAGTGCGTCCTAGGCCTCATTTTGCAGTGAAACGCAGGATAATATAGAAGGAGATGAAGCCAGAAACTGTGGACACAGATTAACAAGAACAACAGGAAACCACTATTCCACATCAGATGTTTATTACAACGTATGCGCATTTCGGCAGCCAAGCTGTGGTCTGATCAAGCATTTCGGCATCAGAACTCCTCTGGTCTGATCAAGTTCTTGTATTCGCTGAGGAAGGCAGCTTGGCTGCCGAAATGCGCATACGTTGTAATAAACATCTGATGTGGAATAGTGGTTTCCTGTTGTTCTTGTTCGCAGGATAATGTTAAATCTGCTTCGAACGAGGAATAATGCTCGAAAGATAAAGCATTTCCAAAACGACCACCCTTCAATGTCATTCACGTACAACGAGGAATGGTGTAACAGGAAACGTAGCTTGAACCGAAGAACCAGCGAAGCAAATAACAGCTGCTTTAAGTGATGATACAAAGATGAATATGTCAGTACTAACAGCACTCGACTTTACTGTGGTAGCAAACTGTCATCTCTAATGCCACTGCCATCTGCGAAAAGAAAGCATGCCTTCTGTAATGGGTAATTGGGAAGGGCCCAAAAGGGAGTGGTGGGTTACACAAGATTTAGGCCAAATCGGAAGGCGATTTGGTGAAAACAGCAGAGTACATGTCGTGGGTTGTTGCTGGGCAGGTCCATGGTTACACACTACCCTGAATATGGCATCAACAGGACAATGAACCACACAAAGATGCAGTTACAAATTGAACATGGCCATTGCTACAGTGGCTTGCACAGTTATCAGATCTAGAGAACATTTATGGGAGATCAGTAGAGCTGTTTACAACGGCATTTCTCTTCATAAACAACGGGAAGTACATGAATTGATACCCTTGTTTTGGCGTGAAGTCGACCAGAAAGTTTATATCACATTCAATGCAAAAGAAGGATCTATATTTAATTGTGTTTCTATTAATTTGATAAACCGGTGCACTTTTCCCTTACATAGGATCTGCATCTTTATATTTTCTCTAAAATTAAAAAAAAATGCCAAGTCCCCACTGTTATTTACAATTGAAATAGGTTTCCATATAAATAAATTTTAGAATAAATAAATAATTCCTTCAAGCCATTAATATGAGAAATGAAATGGTCAACGTTTTAATTTCCCTTTAGATTTTTGGCAGTTTTCATTTTTAAACACAAAGCTGTTTGTTATAATAAAAAAAAATGACACGCAGGAATAAAATCAATGGCATGCACACAAAAATCAATCATCTTTATGTTCATTAAAATTTTCATTGTCTTTATGGTAAGAACGACCGGAAGCCAAGTTTGCATGCGCCTTTTTCTTTCACTTTCTTCTCGAAGCGTCTACGAAATGAAGGCAGGAAATGCATGTTGACCGAATCAAGGTAAAAGACCAGATGGCCGATGCACCGGAAGGGCAACACTACCTTCTGCCCAGACCTCAAGAGACCGCTGATCTTTTCGAGGTTCTCGCAGTATGCCATCTCGACACGGTCGCGCTCCACGGCCAATAGGCGCGCCAACGTGGTGAAGTTGAGCTTCACCGTCGGTATGTCACCTTAAAAAAAAAAACAAAAAAAAAAAAAACGATAAATAGTTTCTGGAAAATTTAGAAAACCATGTACAATGTAAAACTGTAAAATGTACAGGGACTGGATAAAATAATTCGAACACCCGCATTTTGGCATTTCATTTGAACTATTCTGACGTCCACACCATGAATAATAACGCCCCGTTTCTTAATAAATAATATGGATGTAGGAATAGGTCAAATAAAAGACTTACAGAACTTTATGTATTGTTGTTGTGGCATGGTATGTCGGACTTAGCAGACTTCAAAGAGGAACGATTCTTGATGCTCACTTAGTGGGGGCGTCCTCGTCGAGATAATGAGTGTTTCGAGATCTGTATCCCTGACCACAACTCTATAAGGCCGGTGAACATCTGCAGACAGACAAGTGTGGTTTGTCTGTTTGAAGTCTACATAAAGCCTGGAACAGCGCCATCTATGGCGTAACGATCACACTTAAAGGGTGGAGGCATGGAAACAATTGATATGGTCAGATGAGTAAGTTTCATTTCGTTACCAACTTTAACTCGTGTGTACGTCTAGAAGTCATCACGTGAAGCATAAAATATAGATTGTCAAGCACTTTCAAGCATGGTGGAGGTTCCCGAGTGGTTTGGGGGACCTATCATATAACTCGATGCAAAGCCGTGTAACAGTTCAGAGATACCTGGATAACCAACTCCATCCCATGGTCCAGACATTATTTCCCAATGGTGATGAAATCTTCCAGGACGACAATGCTTCAATCCACATTGCTCATTGCATCTAACCGTGGTTCCAGGAGCATGACGGTGAAGTAAAACATCTACCCTAGCCATCCTAATCGCCGCACCTGAATATTATTGAGCCTACGTGGGGTTATCTGGAGAACGCGCTTGGAGATTATCACCGCCTGCTTCGGTCAAGGCATTAGCAGCTATATTGATTGAAGAGCAATATAAAATGGACATTAATGTTGCTCGTGATTTGTATTTGTCTATTCCTTAACTTATATCAGAGGAATATACCAGCTGTATCAGGTTCAAAGGGGGTCTCTTATTAATAAAGGAATAATCTTATTGATACTAGAGTTATTTTGTTCGAGACAAGGCCTGCCTACAACAAAATACTTACATATTTTGGCCCATCTCCCTCAAAGTAATCCCCTTGTGTAAGGATATACTGCTCCCAGCGCTTTTGCCACTTTTGGAAAAGTCCTGTTCTTGAAACGTGGAAGCACCTACGCTAGGATCTTGTCCGCGGTTTCAAAAAAGCGAGGGAAGAATTAGCTTCATCCTCGGGAAGAGGAAGAACCAAATTCAGCGAGCAGGATAGGCGAGGAAGGGTGGAAAGAAAATGGCGCCTAATATATTTTTGCAATCTCAATTTTTCGTCTATGACCGGGCGCACATTGGGCGCTCACTACGTCTAATTTCTCAGGAATTTCTCGTCGAACGTCCTAACCTAAATGCTTCTCCGAATAATTCTCATTTACAAGTTTCCTAATTCTGTACATATTTGAGGGGGCTGTACTCATGGAACTTTGTCCTGGCAACAGAAAAGCAATAGCCCAATGACCATCGAAATAAACTTCTAAACTCAACTTGCACCCACAGAAGGTTCTGGTCTGTTTAGCAGATAGCCAAGACTGTTGCGCATTAAGAGCTTTTGCCTCGTGGGCAAACAGTCACAACTGACGTATACTGAAGTGAGTTGAATAAATGTTACCACAAATTGAGCATCAAACAACAGCGGCATAGCTAGAGATTCGATCGCCCGGGGCAGTTCAGTTTGCCGCCCCAGCGTTCCCAAAAAAACACCCAGGGTAATCTTTCAATTTGCCCCCTCCCCCCAACAGTAACTGTAAAATGGACAGTTCTACTGAGTCAATAGAAAAGCAATTTTTTTTTCAATGTAATAGGCCAAAAAAAAAATACCCTAAAAATTGTCAACCCCTCCGCCCCCATCCCTTGCTACGTTCCTGAAACAACCATCGCATGACCGAGATGTGTCCATTGAAGATCCGCTCTCACCCTGTATTCACCCGACCTTGTTCTATCAGATTTTTCTCCGATTTTTCACGTTTCGTCATTTGGACCATTCTCGAGATCCAAACGACTGGGATTCATGTCGTCTGCGATGTCTTAGACCACAGTGATGCCAGCTTCTGCTATTGCGTTATTTTTGCACTGAAATCACATGGGGGACAGTGTATTGCTGCGGAGGGTAGATTCTTTTCTGAATGAAACTGACTTCGTCTCAGAATCGCCCAATAATTGTAAAACAAGCCAAATGAAAATTCACTCACTTGAAGTACGCATCCTAGACAAATGAAGTCGGTGTAGCAAAGCGAATCTCCCTCGGACTATAAAAATCGGTTTCATTTCATGGTAATAGAGGTCGTTCCCTATTTGAAACTTGTGACTGTTCAAAGTGAATATTCCTAAATTTGGTAAATTGACTCCCTTTGAAAAGAAATAATAAATCATATAATTAAAATAATATACCAATTGTTGTAGAGAAAAGCTTATTGTAATGTTTACTTCACCTGCGTTATTGAAAATGAAGGCACACTAACCTGCCTGTTTTCAATCCTGCGCTCGATGAATTTCGCTGTCAAATCCCACAGTCGGGCCATGTCTGAAAGAAACGAATTAGTTTTTATTAATGCAAAGGTTGAAGTAAAGCGAATTATATATTTAAACCATCTTCATCCATTTTTATTAACTGAAAAGTTTCTCTTTAACACACCAGGAAATGCTTCACAAGACCATTTCACGTACACCAATAAACACACATTAAATTCTTTTTTTATTGCTTACCTTTGGCGTCGAGAAAACTGGAATTGAGGATATAGTCGGGATACTTGACAGGTTTTACAACAACAGACGTATAATCATCTTTCTCCATGAATGGAAGCAGGAGTTCATCGGCACACGTAACAGTTTTTTTCGGCACAATAGCGTACTTCTCGCGCTCAGTTTCATCCTCTGGCGCAGCTCGAGGGACGAGCCGGTCACGTACTAAGGTTTTTTTCACCTGAGAGGATTGTTTCGTAAGGTCCTCCAAATTCTGCCTTCGATACAGTGGTAAATAATATTCTTTAGCAGTCTTCACTCGATAAGAGGCCTTCGGATAACCGTTACAGTCGTCGTTGTTGTAGTTGTTATCACCTTCCTGATAATTACGCTTAATCATGGTTTTTATACTTTTTTCCTTTGAAATTTTACGACTGAAGTCTTACACAATAACAAGGTTTTTTTTTAATATTAAAATAATTTAAGTTTAACACTATCGAACCAATTATGGTGATGATAAAACCAAATAAAGGTGTTTTGTTAGGTTCCACCTATTTAAGAGTAAAGCGAAGTAAAATGATTTATTTTGGTGTCATCGGGCTTCCCCTAACAAATTGTATTCGTTTGAATTAAAAATTGAACGAAGTTACACTCGAATAATTTTTAGTGTTAATGATCACAATCTGGCGAGGAATTTTAGATGGGAAACGTTCGCTTCGTTTGTTGCTAATGAGCTTGCGTTTTCCAACTTCTACGTTTTATTCTTAAAAAAACGTAACAATGCCAAAGGTTTTCGTCCTCGCCAATCGTTAGCAAACAATGGCAGCACGTATCATGAAGAGTGTGTTTTTTAAAGAATAACTCCACGTTCACATAAAATCTTATTTAATTTGAAAGACGAATATACACTGCCAACACCTCCTATAGAGAAGGCCTGCGGACAAAAGGTGTATATATTGTTACATCACCATCAAGCGGCTATTGTTGTCGTATTTCTACCAATAATAAGCCCTAAATTTGGCCGCTTGATGATGATGTAACAATGCATACACCTTTGGTCCGCAGGCCTTCTCTATAGGAGGTGTTGACACTGCCCGGCCAAAAAACCTATTCCAAGTACAGAAAACAAAGATTGTGGCAATTACTAGAACTGGAGTAGGATCTGTTCAACTTGACATTATTAAAGCTTGGAAGAAAAGATCTGAAACATCAACCTCAAGGACTAACTGTGGTCGGAAAGAACTTTTGAATAGTCGTGATCGGAGATGATTAAAGGCTAATACACGTTGGTCGGTCAAGCGACGGACGGATGAAAGGCGATCCAACTAAATATTAAACTGCGCGATTTTTTTTTTTTTTTTTTTGGCTAGGCAATGTATTAGGTTAGCTACAATTTTTTCAAACCTTTAAAAATTAGCAAATTGCAAATATTACAGGAGAGGCTCCATAACCTCATGTAAAAAAGGGACTGTTTCGCCGATCACATTAAAGGCCGTGAAGTAACAATTTGAGTTATCTTCAACAATCGAAGTAGTATTTCGATAAAATGAATCGATCGTAAAGAAACTTCACATGCAAATAACCAAAATTTTGCAGATATACTTGGAGACTATCCGACGATGCCCGAGTGCCACACTGCTCGATACCAGAATGCGTTGGAGGTCATTGCAAAATATTTAAGCAATTTCGTCCTTTGATGCCACACTAAAAAAATCCGATAATCAGCGGCCAAAGACCTGAGAAAGGAGACTTGGTCTTCGAAATACGTATCCGTTACTTCTTTTCTCGATAGTCTTCTTGGATTAGAGGTTTCACTTTATTTTTAGTTTATTAACTTCCACAGTTTTGCTTAGTACATAAATCTGGGTTCATTCTTATGGTCAGGGGAAAAAAAAGGCAATCGCCACCAGTCTTTCGCACATAAAAAAATTCAAAAGAGTTCTTCAGCTCAAAGTTATGCTTAACATTTTTTTTTTGGGGGGGGGGGGACGCAACAGGCGATTTGAGACAAGGCTCGATACAGGGTGCGATTGGAGCTGAGGGAGGCGCCCAGAATCTCCGAAAATCGCTTTTTCTGCTTCTTATTGTAATACTACGTTCACACTAGCACATTGGATCTAGATGGCAGCTTGAATTAGATTCGAATTTTGAAGTGCGAACACTAGCGATCTGGATTCGAACTAGATCGACTGTCTCCAAACTCGATTCACTGAATCCTGTTCGGAGAACTCGATCGGTGCTGTCAATCTAGATTCGTTCCTTCCCACAATCCCATCCACCATTAAGTTTTCACAAAATGGCTTCCAAGCAATCAATCGACTCGTGGTCCGAATTAAAAAACATTTTATTAGGCTGTGGTTTGAAAACTTGGATGGATTGAGACGACAAAAAAGAAATTCGTCCATATACAATCCCTTGCACCTGTTGACTATAATGAACAACTGGAGTTGTAAAGCTGGGTGGAGATTAATGTAAGAGTTCGCTAAATGGATAGCAGCGCTGAAGTGCGAACACTCTGTGGATCTGAAATGAATCCAATTTCTTAATGAATCAAGTTTGCATCTGGATCGACTCGATCTGGTTCTGTAGCGTGAATGAGGTACAGGGTGCGGCAGCGTTATAGCGTAATATTAATAGCACACCAGTAGGAAATAAATGCTTTTTATTTATTGCTCTTTATGTCAAATAGTAGTTGCAAGTATGTCATTTGTTAATTTGTAAGTCAATATTTGATTGGGTTAATTAATGTTTGAATATGAGTCCTGTCAAATGATGTCCCCGCTGCACAAAACATTCATCTAAGTGGCGTTGGAATAATGATTATTGGAATAAATGTTGAATGTGGATATCGACCAATTGTGGTTTCAACAAGACGGAGCGATCTCGCATACAGCCAGAATTTGCATAGCTTTCTTGCGACAGACCTTTCCGGGGAGAGTAATTTCTCGTTATGGTGACATTTCCTGGCCGCCTCGATCACCTGATCTTTCATGTGCAGACTTTTTCCTTTGGGGCTACCTCAAGCAAGAAGTTTTCCGAACACGTTGTGCCACCATTCCTGAGTTGAAGGATCGCATCAGAACTACCCTGGGCAATGTCCCAGGGAATACGTTACGCCGAGTTATGGAAAGCTTCCAACGCCGTCTAGATGAATGTGTTGTGCAGAGGGGGCATCATTTGACAGGAGTCATATTCAAAAAGTAATCCACGCAATGGTCAATGACTTACACATTTGTAAATGGCATACCTTTAACTATTAACTAACATAGGAGATAATAAATAAATTACATTTACATCCTAATGGTGTGCTTTTAATATCCTACTATGAACGCTGCCTCACCCTGTATAAGCGTATAGCGATTCATTATTAATATTCAGAGTCTTCTTGGTAATAGCATAAAGAAAATTGAATTAAAATCATATGACACAAAATGAAGATATTTAATTCCAGAAACTTAAACACCACTTAGCATTTTAGGCCTTTTTAGACTTTGTTTTTGGATCAATGTCAGATGAATATTGCATAGTACATCTGTAGATAACGTATGCTCACTGGGTAATATACAAGAGCTATACAGAAAGTAGTTTGTGTGCTTAGCTGCAATTCAAATGTGGAGTTTTTTTGCGCCGTAGATACAGCAATTCTTCTTGTATGACTAACATTTCTCTTTTTCTAGATTAGATTAGTTAAGAAGTAGAAACAAAAACAGTCTTTCAGTTATTGACCAAAGAAATATGTACTGACCATATAAAGTTTCATATTATGTATACTGAGTCAACAATTGATAAGAGCACTGTGCGAAGACGAAACCGGTGTTTAAAGACAAACAACCTAACCGAAGAAAGGCCAGTGAGCACCTGAAAGAGTTGTTCCAAAGTGGATTTGACAAGGAGGTGCAAAATTGTTGCCACAGATGAAGACTATTTTTGAATAAATTTTGTAGATAAAGATTTACTTTGTGAATGTAGTTTATGTCTTTGCTTTTAATAAAGGAATAAGACCTAAGAACCATTACTTTCATTACAACCTTCGTATCATAATAGACATCATTTGAATGCTACTTAATCTGAACAAGAAATAAGAGCGAAGATGTTTACCTGGAGAATGGGGTTAAGTCGCCAAACCAACAAGTTGTTCAGTGAAATTGCCTTCTGGGAAACATACCTTATATTCCAATAATAACTAAATCTTTTAAATTGCTAAATTTTTACTTATAAAATACATGATTTTGTAAATATTTTTTGCAAAATTTAATAGAAACAAAATGAACCCAAACAACCTGTATGTAAATTTATTCCAATTTTTTGTAAAAAAAAAAAAAAAAAAATCCGAACATTTCACAAATTTTCAGTTGATTATAAATAAAACGACTATGGTAGATCGTAATAAATTAATCTGATCAACCTATGGAGAAAACATCAATTTAAAAAGTAACAAATAAGTTATAAAAGGTTTCAAAATAACAAATGGTTGTTTGTCAAGAAATCGCTTCCTGGTAATAGGCGAAGGAGGCGCCCTGAATCCTTTCCTGAAGGCACATGCGGCGAACTTGCTTCCGAAGTATTTTTGGACCACAGCAGAAAACGCCTACATTAACCCTAGAAATACCAACAAAACCATCAAAAATTCATGTAAACAGTCCTAAACCTTTATTTAACGAAACATTTATTTACCGGGGGTAGACGGCTCTCCACCTAAGGAATAAGCTCTTCCACTCTGGTCGCCCGCACTCAACCATTTTCTCCAGCAGAGCGAATCGCTCCGGTAAAGCATTCTGATAAATGAGAAAAAGCAGATTACAAATTTCCGTCAATGTTAATCAATTGGGACGAAGTTTTATGGAATTTTATGTTTTCAGGAATTTTCATGAATTTCTATGGAGATTCCTAACTATTTCGAGGGATAAAAAAAGTCAGGAGACGTTGGTAATGGTTAACCGAAAGAGGCATTAATTTTTGGCTCAAAAGGATTATAATTTTTGAAGAAATCTTCCTGTGAGAATGATTCGTCACTGTCAACATCTCATGTGCAATTCTCATATAACATTAGCATGATCATAAATTAAAACAAGATCTAGTTGAACAAAATGCAAATAACTATTATCGTAGCATTTGATAAGCATTTGGCGACAGTGCCCACCTTTCCCTACTGTTGGGACTGTTTTCCGATGCTGAAAAGCTATTGGAACAACCTCCTCGTATTAAATGGTTATGAGTACTTGCGACACTGACTTGTTTCCCAGAAGGAAAGAATCTTTCAAAGGCTTGCGATTTCG
This sequence comes from Rhysida immarginata, assembly GCA_023313115.1. Classification (NCBI taxonomy): domain Eukaryota; kingdom Metazoa; phylum Arthropoda; class Chilopoda; order Scolopendromorpha; family Scolopendridae; genus Rhysida; species Rhysida immarginata. The sequence continues at coordinate 138,357 of JAHWFO010009918.1, read as the reverse complement.
TTGTCATCAAGATTCACTCCGCTGACGGAATTCTACGTCTTTCAAAATTTTAGAAACGACTGCAGATCATGGAAAGAGATTACATCGAACTAAGGTAATTGTGCAACATTGGTAAATAAGGTAGTTTATAATTTCTATTCATATCGCCATTACTCTATTTATAGCTTTCTTACTTAAATATCGTAAATGTAAGTTCTTTTTTATAAGCTTGGTCGATAATGAAACACCCCTGCTCAAAAGGATCTAGCGCATAAAATTGCACACCCTTGTGCAAATTAATTGAAACAACTTTTTTTCGTACGTAGAACCTCAATATCATGTGGCAATCATTCCTTCTAATTTTACATGAAGCTGCAGGCTTCCGACCCATCATAACTGAACCATCCCCAAAACATCATCTTTTGTGGGTGCTTGACTTACTGAACGACGTGGCAATCACGAAGCCTCTCTCCGTGTGCTTTCGAACATGCTGACTTCGCTGACCCTGTACATGGCTTTCGTCGGTGAAGAGACTTTTCTCTACTGGTCTTTCGTCCATTCCTTGTAATTTTTTGTCCATTTACACCGCTTTTCTTTTATCGTCCGACCGCAATAAGGCGCCTGCGAACTGTAGAGGAACTGATTTGGATTCCTTTCTCCTTCAAATCCGTATTGTGGGGAACTTTTTTTGCTTTGTCGAAGCAAGTAAACGTCATCTCTAGGAGTTTTTTGAAAAAAAAAAGCGGCTGGAAAAAAGTCTTCGAAAACATGCTTTGTTTCAATTAAGTTGCCCAAAGGTGTATGTAGAATACAGCCAGATGATCTATGAAAATCGTGTATGGAATCGATCATGGAAGATACGAAAAGGATGAAACTGTGAATACGGACCGCGGAAACTAAGTAGTCCCCCATGATCCACTGATCTTCATCACCAGGATAGATCACGCATTTGAGAGAGCCCGGATTTTAGCTTTATGTTAAGCTGATTGGTCCACATGCATAGGGATGTTAGGATAATCCAGATGATCGTTACATACCGAAAATTACTAGGATAGATATTGAGTCAGAAAATCGCGCTTTTTGCGTCGATTAAGGAATCCCAGTCACAACTTAACCTTTGAATTCAAGATAATTTTATGTTGAATTTTTTATTCCTGTTGTAGATTTTGCTAAAAGAGATGTACTACACTTACCCATAACTTATTTAATATCATTTCTAAATCATTTGAAGTTTTATTTATTTTAATGATAATAATATAGCTTATGGCATCAGGCAATTAGAAACAATCAGTCTTGTCTGGTGATTATAATTTAGTATTGCCATATTATTAAATTCTTTAATGATAATTTACCTGAATCCGCTGTGGACTGTCACATCGAGTGACATATAATTGCACATCTAAGAAGTCGGACTTATTTTCGTTCCACAACTATGAAAAAAAATAAAAATAAAAAGATCAGAGATAAAATCATAAGCAGTACAAACAATGTTACTGTATTAACAAAGAATAAAATAATATAAATTAAATGGTAATCCATTACCTTGAAATGGAGTTCCCAGAGCAGTTGGGCGAACCAAAGGAAAGGTTCAATTTCACGACAGATCCAGAGGAAATGCAGTCGTTTCAAGTTCCCTATTTTGGGATTATCTGTTCTAAAACAAAAATTAAATCGTATTTCTTGTAAAGAACTTTAAGAACTTTTTCTCTTGTCTTTACGATTGGATAATGTTACCAACGTCTAGCAATTGAAATCAATTAGGAAAAATAAGTATACTCTGTCCGACGAAAGTTGGAGTGGGCGTGTCCAGTTAAACTTCCTATTTCAATTGTTAGACCAGAGACAAATGAACCTATTTCTTCATTTGTCACTGTGTTAGACATTGTTGATTCTACTTTGGCAACATTGTCTAACAATTGAAATAGGAAGTTTAACTGGACACGCCCACTCAAACTTTCGTTGGATAGAGTTATAGCTGATATAAACTTGAGAAGCATAATGTAGAGAGAAAGATAAAAGTCGTGCACCATAGTATACTGTTGGTTTAATCTTAGATGGAGCACTTTGAAGAATGCACATTTGTTAAATTTGACAAATGTGTTTTCAATCAATTGAATTGTTTTAATGGAGTAAGACTAATGCAGTAGCGCCCAATAATAATATTTCAAGCAAATAACAAAAGCTATGCAGGTATTAAAGTTGATGTGCTCAAACTCCCCGCCTTCATCCTGTAAACATTTTTTAAATCTGTAGCGGCATGATTCCTGAACACGTTCGCAAAATACAGGGTGTAACAAAAAGGTACGGCCAAACTTTCAAGAAACATTTCTCACATGTAGAAGAAGAAAATATGTTATATGGACATGGGTCCAGAAATTCTGAATTTCCATGTTAGAACTCAATTTCTACAACTCTTCATTAATTACATTACTAATGGGAAACGCCTAGGAACACAGTGTAACATCACACTACATGAAACTATTTCTTACATGAAATGTTCAAATGCCCTCCGTTAGCATGGTACATGCATCAGCATTTTTAGTGGTAAAATTATTATTTTCAATGCTTTTATGTTTGGTAAACAGGAATTGGAACGATGTTTGAAAAAAAAACCAGCTTTCACAAAAAGTGGAGTTAGAACAACCTGGTTCTAAGCAGTCGCTTTGCTAACTTAGATTCCAAGTTACTTTATATCCGAGGTATCTGCAATAAATAACAGGGGAAAAAAAGTCAGTATATCAAGAAATTAATTCCCTCGAGAAATTGGAAAGTAGCGGTAGCTCTGAGGTCATCTATTTTTACCCCTTTATCTGCACTTTTTAACCACCCAATTTTTTTGATCAAAAAATTGATTTTCTCGAATGTAATATTTATAAAATATAAAAGCTCTATCTTCTTCGTTTCTGACCGAATGACATATCAAAAACCAAGTGATTGCCACCCCCAAATTTCGACCCCCACTGGAACAGTTTGGCCCAAACTTCTTAGTAATGTAGATCTTGCCTAGAGGAATTTGCATACTCAACTTCACTCCTTTACATACCTAAATACCATGTAGACCTCTTGGTCCCCTCTAACTCACACCGCAGTGGACCATGCATAAAACCAAAATAAATAGTGAAATAGGACATGTCTATGGTAAGCTACATTCCGAATTTCAACCTTCTACGTCAAAAAATGTAAAAAATGTTAAGGGGACAGACAAACATACGGACAGACAGATATTGTGAACCCAATAAGTGCTCCATTCATCCGCTACTTAATAATTGCTATCGGAATTCATCCTATATGCCTATGGTATGCGATTTTGCCCCACCCTGCATAAATTGATGCGTAAAAGTTAAAAATTAATATCCCAGGAGTTAATAAATGAAATGAAATTAAATTATAACCTCAAACAATCAAAATTAACCCGTTCATTAAAATACAATATTTGATGAGTAAACTTGATTAAAGTGCGTTTTCAATCCAATTTATTAAATGTCATAGGTTTAATAGCCCTTCATTCCAGATAATGTTATGAATCAACTGAATTTTATATAAAAAAAACACCAACATTGAATTAAATGTGAATTAAAAGGCATTTCGATCTGACCATTTCAGATTCTTGAAAATCTCTTGGAATAGATCTTGGAATTCCCAAAATTTTCTTCTTTTAACATTTCGGTCTCATTTGTAGTTTTTATATTTATATGCAATTGTGCGAAACTATGGAATGTTTTTCAAAGTTTCAATTATCTTAATAAAACGTTGAGATTCGGTTAACATACTTTACCATTACAAAGCCAGAACACTTATTAAAACTAAATCTATATTTAACCCATTTCCTAAACTAGAAAACTCTTCCGCTCCTACCCCTCTAAAATCAATTGCATTATTGGCATGAATATCACCAGAATTTTGGACAAAAGAGTTTTACATTCCATACTGGGACAGATAAGGATCGTCTCCACGAAGATGTCTTACGATTATTACAGTTATCAGAGGAAACCAAAGGTATCAATTTTGACACGTACAGGAAATAGTTGAGGATCGCGGCGAACGGTGTCACGCCGATGCCGCCGGCAATGCAGACGCTCACCGGGTGGGCGAAGACGTCTTCGAGGACACTGCTGAAAGGACCGTCGACCAGCAACCTACCGTTTGGAGAGAGGGGGAGAAAACAGAAGCTAATATATGAGTATCAAAGAAAAATATTATAACATCGTGCAATATACTGGAGAATTCTACCGAAAATATATAACCTAAGTCCGAATCTGGAAATATTTGGCCCTTCGTCTGGATATTCATTCACTTTTCCACAGGTGGAAATTAAGTGGCATTTCACTTTCTCTAAATCGTCAAATAATTTTGTCATAATAAAAAATAAGAATGCTAAATCTAACATTATACTTAAATTATTTTGATAAATTTGGATTATAAACTAATTCGCTCACTTGTCCAATCCCCGCGAATCCTCAAATGAATTTTGAACTCAGGTTTGTCCGAAGTTGGACACTGAAAATTTAAAAAAAAGTTTTTACTAACCAATAATCAGACAAAAATGCATCAATATTTAACATATAAAACCAACAAACAGCTTAAGATCTTCAATAGATGAAGATCTGAAGATTTATTTTTAAATTTATAGTCTACTGTAAAATGTGAAATTAAATAAGCAACCCAGTGTACCAGTTAAAGTAATGTAATTTCCTCTTTTAATTTTCTTCGGAGGGGGTAAACATTAACGAGAGGAAAAATTCCAGCTCAATGGAGCTTTTAAAACGTATTTTATCAATGAAAGTCCAAACTTGTTTATTTTAACTTGAGCGAGTGATGACTTGGAGAAACGGAAGGGAAAAAAATCTTTTCCACCAGGTCTAAGAAAAGATCTGCAGAAAGAGAGGGAAAGTAAAATTTTTCATTTTTTGCTCCCCTCTCTTGAGTCGTGATGGAGTTAAACCCGAACAACACTTCTCCGGTTTCACGAGCAAAATGGAGTTATAAAAGCTATTTTTATGAGTTTGCCCACTCTCCAGAGTTTAGCTGAATGGAAGGATTTGCAATTTCGAAGGTTAAAACCTGACATCTCAGCAGCAAAACTCACGGCTTTAATTTCGTTTTAAAATTAGCTCAGATTTTGTGAGTATGTATATATGTGTGTGTGTTCGTGGGACGATTAATTTAAAAAGGCCTCAGTGCAAACAGAACCAATAAATTTTAAAGAGAGTTCAGAGGTCAAAATTGTACTTTTTTTTTTTTTAATGCAACAGCGGAAGGTTCATTTATTTTTTTCACTTTATAAACTTATAGATCGTCGCTAATCACTAAATTTTCGAATAAAATGTGGGATAGAATTATTCCATACATATCTAAAATATTTCCTTCTTCAAACTCAAATCTCTACATATAAACTGTCGTTTTAATTTGTGATTTTGGTAGGTTTTGCCAGTCTGACTGTTATGTAAAATATGTGAGATTGAAGACCCGTATATGTGAAATACTGTACTAGATTTTGTAATGGAGAGAAATTAAACTTTAGATACTTCTAAAATATAAGTTTTACTACCTCATATTATTCATAAAGTAAATTAAATAACACTCTTAATTTGTTCCAGGCAATCTAGATTTTTTTGCTATGCAACTGGAGTTGAGTTAATTTTACGCAATAGGAGGGAAGGCAGAAATATTCAGGTAACGCTATATCAATAAAAGAAAAAAGAAAAAAAAATAATGCGATATCTTATAGTGGTTGTTTATATTTTACCTGTTTCCTTGCATTTTTTAAAATTCACTACTGCAAGGCGTTGCTATGAACTGTTTAGGATCCATTCAGAAGATTTTGTAAAAATGGATTCGGAATACGGGACTTTCGTTCATATAAAATATGGCGCACTTTACATTTTCTTTTACGAATGGACTGCTTATTTTGAAAATACTGCAAGTGCATTTTTATTGGTTTCAAAATATTTAAGGGTTTCATAATAAATGATTATGCCAGTTCATATTATTATTATCATTGTTTGGGGAAGCCAAACTCGGATCAAGTCCGGAAGCCAATCCCAGAGGCGGACCCAAAAGAGGGCCAAGGGACTCAAATGCGAGGGAAAGGTAAAATAATAATAATAATAATAATAATAATAATAATAATAATTATTATTATTATTTTATTATTATTATTATTATTATTATTATTATTATTATTATTATTATTATTATTATTTTTGAAAAACCAAACTTGGACCAAGTCTGGATCCGAATCTGCTTTTAGATTTTTCTATTAGCTCACGTTTCCAAGTTATGCACAAAGAGACTGGAAAGTTAAAGTAATGGGATGTGAAGAGAAACAGCTGTAATGTTAAAGTATCCATATTTTTGGACCACAAGCAATTCCCAAACTCTGAAGAATTTAAAATGTTTCATTGAAAAACAAGAAATCTGATTCAGCACAAAAAAAACCAAAAAAACATAAACGTTAAAAAAGTTTTGGATTAGTTCTGATTTTTTTATGTTGGCCTGTGTAATTTGTAAAACATTATAAAAAGTCTAGGACGTTTGGTTATAACAACGAGTTGATCAAAGCATTTGGTAATATTAAAATATAAGTTGTGAAAAGCTCATGCAAAATTTCATCTAAATTATCTATCTTCTCAATTTTTTCCAAAAATGAATTTACGCCACTTTTTTAATGAATGGTCCAAAATAGTTTTAACATTAATGGTAACATTCTGTTATTAGTATATTTAAGAGAAATTATGATATGGGTTTAGATTAATGTTTAAATTAATTAAATTAATTTTCAATATTAGCTATAATTAAAGTGTAATTAAAAGCTGCACAACATTCCTAATGAGAGATTATTTACTTACATCTGTTATGGAGAATGGATGCCATTCAAAAGTAGATACATCTGGAAATTGTATTAAAACATACTGAAAGAAAGATAAAAGAAGAAATATTGATATAAAAAAACTTCAATTATTATATTAACACAACATCTCATTAAAGAATCATATTACCCAGACAGTTGTTAACGACAGTTCCGATAGAAATAAAAAGAATACTAAGAGCGATATTTGAGGGGAAATTTAAAATTATTTTTAAAAATACCTATTAAAAGAAGAACTGAAAATAGCTTCCAGGTGTGTTTTTTAGCCCTTTGTTTTTTATATTTTCTTGTCCCCAGTCAGTTCTGTCATTACGCTCCTCTCGTTAATACCAAAAAGTTCTTTCCCCCTTTAGATCCCGTTGCAAAAATAGTTTTTGACGACGAATAAAGCCTGTCTTACTTTTTAAAGTTATTTACTGTTCAAAATCAATGCATTTCAAAAAAAGACGTATTATTCAAAACATTAATTTTTGTTCTGAAAAGCAAAAATATAATTTTTATCTAAATATGAAATATACAGAAATTTGCTTTTTGCACCTTCCTAATGCAAATTGGTTCATTCTAATGAATAAAAATTCTTTCATTCAATGGAGCTAAACACGAGCAAACGCAGATCTACTTTTCAAATTGCCTTATAACAACAATAATATCATTTTATTTGTTTTAAAATTTTCAAATACTGAACAATAAGATGAATGAAGCGACAATTTAATTGGCTGGACAGATGACGTGAACATAAGCATAACGGAATCAAAGTATCAGAAATCGCATAGTCTATTGCTAAAAATTTTGATTTTTAAGCAAAATTAGGGCGAATAAAACTTTTTTTTATGCTCATTGATGTTTTAGATAGATGAGTGAATAATGGGGAAAGTTTCAGTTTGTTACAACATTTCTAAAACACGTATTTAATTTTTATTTAAATTTTTGTTTACAAAGATAAAATTTTAAGATTCCAAGCTTTTCTTTGAACCATAAATATGCGATAAAGTATAGCTTGAAATTCAAAAACCCTGAAGGGTATTTCTTCTAACCTGTCCAGGTGAGGCAGTGAATCCCGGCTGATACAGGTGGAATTCAATCACTTGACAAGGATATTGTGTGAGCGCCAACAGGTGGACGGGGTGCCGTCGATTAAGGCAGCGGTAAAACACGTCCCCGAGGTAGACTACCAGTGGAATACTCACCCATATCCAAGTCTTAAATATCAAGGAAAATAATAAAAGCGTTTATTTTAAAAGCAAAGATTAAAAAATTAATCCGATTTTATTTCTGCATAGCCTAAACTTACATCGGAATAGCTAAGCGTAAACTTTGGAGGTTTCTTGCAAACACTGTGTTGGGAAGAAGCAGAAGACGACGACGAAGAGAGATTGGAGTTAGGCATCGTGCAACCAGGCGGGTGATCTACGATGTTGCTCTGCTCCTTTAACACACCCCTAGTCAGACACACGTTGAGAAAATGTGATGATTAATGGCGGTATTCAAAGCAGATGGGCTAGAAAATTATGACAGCCGTCTTTGGACTTTCAAAATACCTCATTGGGTGGATAATGAGAAGGACGAGAAAGACGATGTACAGATGGTGGGTGTACCAAAATGCATCGTAATTGGTCGATCTAAATGAATAAGAATAAATTTTAAATAACTATTAGCATGATATTCATTTAATATATACATTTTGGAAGGTAAACGAAAATTATTTGTATTTTGTTGGTCTACGGAAGAACTTTTGTTCTGACCCTAATGGTATAATTTTGCTTCATGTTCTGCATCAGTTAAAACTTCACTTACATAGCACAATCTTCTCTACTTAGATTAAGTTCAATACCAACACTTTCACATAAAAATAGCGCATTAAACCCTCTTTTGTACTATAATGACGTATTAAAATAAGGGCTGCAAATTTTATCCCAGAATATATTGGATAACCTTTGGCTTTAAAAAAAATCCACTTTTTTAAGAGAAATTGAAATCGTATTGGATGAAATTTGCTACCCCCACGCCCTATTCTATTTAAGTTGAATTACATTAGCCAAAGAATGACGTAACAGCCATAAACTCTATTAACTCATTACCGTTATGAAACTCTGGGTCATCGATATTGTATAAAACATTGCAATAAGAGAGCACTTCATGTGGAACCTAATAAATCTCTTATTTTTTGTGGGTGTCCCCTTGAATCTTACGCAATTCTCGTCTTTTTTTATGTCAATAGCGATGTGAAACCAATGATAGTCCTTGCTGAAGATTCGGACGAACAATTTATGTTCAGAAGCAGAAGAAACGTCATGTGACAAGAGAGGCACAGACAAGAAGACACTTCACTCGTTAATCTTTCAAAGAAATGATAAAAATCAAGAGGGGCGTATTTTAAACCAAGAAAGAGAGAAAGAAGAAAAGAAAAAAGAAAAAAATGAGTTATTTTTATTGTTGGTGTATATTTTTAAAATCTCTTAAACGTTTCAAGGAGGAAATGGAAGAGGAAAAAAAAAATCGCGACTCAAGTCGTCTAAAGGAAAATGCAACAAAAAAGAAGGTTCCGTCTGGCTCCTTCACTTTCGTGAAGGAAGTTTCTTGACGACGGATGGAAGTTCTACAAGAATACTAATGAAAATAAAGTCGTCAGTGATTTATTTTATTCGCATTTATTATTCTCATGCTCATGTAATACGAAGTAGAAGGTGATGAAGTAATTTCTGAAAGCGACTTAGTTTTATCTACATACTGAAAGTGAAGCCAGCAATTATATTGAGTTGAGTGGTCATTTTTAATTTATATTGTTTCAGTTTTATGACTATATAAAATACTCCCTGGTTTTCTATTATTTAAGAAAACTTTATATGGATCAAGAAAAGAAGAGAGTATGAGAAAAGAGGAAGAATCCATATGACATTTAAATACAAATAATTAAAATCTGCATAATGATTTCTTCTTCAGATATGCTTTGTCCAAAAATAAATTAAAATTTTCTATTGAAAGTCTCAAAGCTTATTGTAATCTCTATTAACTCAACTCTCTATCTGTAAGATTTTGAATAAGATATTTTATAATAGTTCAAACTAAATATGAGCATTCTTATTATAATTCCTAATATAAAAATATTCGAATAGCTTATTGATTACCTCACACATTGAACAGAAGACGAAATGAGAAGACTGAGCACGATCACCATCACAAATCCCGTTATACCAGGACCTGATACAAAGAATGCACAGAAATAAACCGACATATTGAGTACTTATTAACATATGAAGCAAAGTAAACTTTGGCAATAGAAAGTCAAGACAGAATTATCACCCTTCTTTACCTGTTCTAATGATCAACAGCAGCGAACTCTATAAAGGGAAATGCGATGGTGTTAGCTTTACAAATAGTATTCTTATCTTTATGAACTTCATGTACTTGTTATATATCATAACTTACTTCTCCAGGATACGATGCGATATTTATATCCGGGTAAACGGAATTAAAATTTTGAGAAAATTTTTCTGCATTGATGATGTGCGCTACGGTATGCACAACTGAGAAACGTATAAGGAAAAATCTATGTAATTGGCTTTAGCAACATCAAAAAAATATTCCCCAATTTTTTTTGAAAATAAATTAATTTTTACCAGCTGCGAGCGTAATCGTAACTGCGAAACATATGTGAAGATATTTACATTTTTCAAGAAACAATCTCACTAATTTTTTCGGAATCTGAAATCAAGAAAAATGGCGAGTGTGAAACACTGCGTATACGAAATTCTTAAAAATCATAAAATATTTAAGAGGTATTTAATTTATGATAATTAATATGTTTATAAAGGACCCAAGTATTCATTACATAAGAGCTTAAAAGAGGAACTAACCCTTTGTTTTCTCTTTCTGGCAAATGTTACCAAAGATCGACACATTGGTAACAGAATCAGTGCACAACTCACATTTAACATGGCAGCGGTTCCTCGAGAAATACAAAGGCTCGACTGAAAATAGGAAATTAAAAAAAACAGTATAAATCTCTCAATATAAATCTTTAATATAAATTTAAAAGAATGTAAAAAATATAAAAACGTAAAAAAAAATGTAATGCCTGAAATTAATGAAAACCGAAATTATCTCTTTTTTCTATTCCTTTTTTACCTTTTCGGTGTAAGGGATGTTAAAAACCATTGGATCTATTTGAAACTTACCTAGAAGAGGATCAGCCTACCGAAGCTTTGCTGGGCCTTCCAGTAAAGGGGACAAACATAAACATGCTCAGTGGGATTCGAACCCACGACTCGCTGGTCTTGAGAGCGATAAGAGCCGCACCTTAGCGCTCTCGGTTATCAAGACGGCAAGAAATTATAAGAAAGGAAAACAATTTTGGAATTGATTGCTCGTATATACTTTATTGAACTTTAAATTTACACTAAAGCAATTATATCGGTTCCGACATTTTTATAAAATACAATGCGATCCACTAAACTAGATAATAACAGCTTTTTTTTGTAACGCATTTAGATTTCCGAATAACAACAAGGGCAAATTTAGAATAAAAAAGTGAGAAGGAATTCATGTCATTTCCCCGTGTGAATTTAAGCTTTTGCTGTAGCTGGTCGCCTTGTCAGAAATCACATTTTTTTATTTATTTAAATTTTTTCCCACTGGGTAAAAAGAAAAAAAATTCCATCTCAACCCACTCCCATTTATATTTATGAGATGCAAATCACTTTTAGAATTATTACTTTAGAAATGTATTCCAGTTAAAATTTTTCACCTTTCTTAAGCCACAAATTTCAAGAAAACGTGTTCTCATTATCTTCAAACCTTTCTCATGGTCCATTTTATTTTTTATTTATTTTTTTTGGTGTGCGCGCTTAATAAAAGGAAATAATATTCAATTTCTTTATTGTCATTGTCATTTTTATTTTTATCTCTGTTTAGCCTTCATCGAAGTAACCAAGTAAATTTCACCATGGAAGCAACTATGATAAAACTTGAATCCCATTGCTTCAAGATATTAAGAGCTCAGTGAAATTGCGGTTCATTGTACATGCGACACCTAGATAATTCCTATGTTAATATAATTTTTTTTTGAAAATAACAGCAGTAAAATGCAAATTTCATTGTTTAGGGAAATGACTTAAACACCGTCATAAAGCGGAGATAATCTTCTGTATTGAAATGTTTTACAACTGCAAAACAGCCTTGGATTTGTGTGCTAAATGTCTACTGGCTATTTCGTATGTTTAGATTGCTCTAAAGCAAACATTTTAATAATGTATTGTTATATGTACTCGGTTTTAAGCTTAAGATGCCTTAGTATGTACTCGTTAGCATGATTAGAATATTTTCCAAGAATAGGAGATTGCAGTAGCTCTTCTATTCGTGCCTACATATCGTATTTATCTTATTATAACACGACCTTGAATCTAATATGATTCATAATTTTGGAAGGCATTTTTGGAATAAAAGTTCTTATAAGGGAAAAAAAACTTTTTTATTTACTATATAATAATTTAATATTATTTAAATTAATTATTTGCGTTATTTGCATTTTTAATTTACACCATTTGAACTATCAAGCTCATCTTCATTATCTGTATCATATGCCGGTTCCCAAAGAATATCATCCTCACAGCCATCCATTACATTGGAGATACAGCATTTCTTGAATCCTTTTATTATAAAATCACTAAAATACTTTTTCAATAATCCATCGTCCCATTTGTGATATTGATATAGCTTTTTTTTTTTTTTTGCCAATTGGTGTGTTGGATTGGTCAAATACTCCGTCACGTGCGTTTATTTTTATTTTTATTTTCAAATGCGCAAATCTAATACCACCTTCCTTTTTCTGCCCTCCGAATTTGGAAAAATACCTCGTGTTAATCATATTTAGGTAAATACGATCTTAAATTCATTTCAACTTTATTTAATCAATTGGAAATTCGAGGCTATTTTTATTATTATAAAATTAAGAAACATAAATACTTAAAGTACTTATTGACTCACCCCCAGCATTTTCCTCAAGTAATAAAAGCGAGGCTCTTTCTTGTACTTGTAATATGTCGTCCAAAATATCACATTATTTATTCCGATCCAAGCAATCTAGAAAACAAATTTTTTTAAATGTACTAACTAGTATTAATTATAAATTTTAACCTTATTCATAAATTTAAATATAAATATAAATATTAAAAGATGTTTGAATCTAATAAACCGACTTTCCTAATGGTATATTTCTATATTATTGGTGTATATAAATATCATTCGGTAAGAATTTTATATTATTATTTAGTTTATGCAATGGTTGGCTACCAAAAAAAAATAATAATAATAATACAGGAAATAAAAATGACAACAATGACAAAGTCTAATCTCTAGACTAAACGGTTCGTCCTTAAAAGGTTTAAGATTACAAAATCTGAGATGACTGATCCAATATAATGGTTGGCTTCGTACGAAGAAGGCAATCTTAATATGAATGTTTATGAGATGAAGGGAGAGGAATGAGGGATTTGACGAGTTGATTATATGAAAGTACTCTTCGTTGACGGAACCCACAGGGGGGGGGGGCGGGAATGGGCGGCCCCCGCGCCGGGAGGCCGGGGGGTGGGATAGGAAAAAAGAGGGTTTTTCTTACTTCTCCTACGAGGGATGAGAGGAGGTTTGAAGTGACAGTGGGTCATTCGGGCCAAAGAATAGTGGGGAAAAAAAGTGAAAGAAACGGGGAAGAAAGGGAATTGAGCACATGCTCCTTCCCCTATTTAAAATTTAAAGAGGAACTTACGGGATGTTTTTAAGCGAGTTTTTAAAATTCTAGTCACTAGTGTACTGAACAAATATCTCTGGAATTCAAGTAATTAAGGAAATTTCTTACTTTTTTAAAAGCACTATCAATTATTTTTTTAAAGTCCCGGAACTTCTCGAGTAATGAGCCTTAAATAATCCCTAATGGCAATGGGATGGAGCATCTTTAATAAACGGCGTTTATTATATGGCGTTTATAAATCTTCAGAAGAAATTTGCAAATGCGATTAGATCATTGCATTTAAAGGGTTAGCTTATATTTATGTCTGTAATAAAGCGATCATAAATTATCAATAGTAACGTTTTTAAATTGAGTATTATAATTATGTTTCTAACAGATAACACTAGTCAACACACATTTTGTGACTAAGACCACACAAAGTGTTCTTAGTAGTAATTTGTAGATAGAATCCGAATCTGCTTTTAGATTTTTTCTATCACGTCAAGTTTCCAAGTAATGCACATCGAGACTTCTATGTTAAAGTAATGGGAGTGAATAGAAGCGGCTACATTGTTAACGTATCCATATTTTGGGGCCGCAAGGAAATTTACCAGGCCCCAAACACTGAATGATTTAAAAATGTTTCATTGTAAAACAAGAAAGCTGTGTGTGCTAGAGAAATTTAAAAATTATATTCGTAATCAGCAGAAAAAATGCTACCAAAAATCACCCATTTTCATTTTGTCACAAGAAAAATCTTAAATTTTGTTAGCCAGTGTAATTGGTGTACAAGTCAACACTGCCTCTTCTTGGAAATTATGCCAAATTGTCAAATATTAATAATATTAAAAATTTCATAAATTTAATTTCTAAAGTACCCGCTACTGACTACCTGGAAAATAATAGCATCACCTTCATCTATTTACATCTACGAATTTTTTTACCGAATAATTCTCAAACATTAACCATCGTCCATTGAAAAAATTTCCTACCCATAAAAAAGGTTTTATCACTTCCCTTCTGAAACATCTTTAAAAAAAGCAATTCCCCACTACTCCCTTTGAAATAAACTCATTCGTCATCGTCCTCTTTGGACTGTATAAAGAGAATGAAAATACGACATCACTAATTCTGATTTCGTCATTAATAAATTAATTCCAGATGATTTCATGAAACTCCTTTTAGAGAACGAATGATGAAAAGATTTCTTGAGAACTGAGGTTCATTTCCCTTACTGCTGAAGAAGCAACAATCACTTTCTCTAAAAGGAGCGAATATTTCTTACGTCTCTGTTCTAATTCCCAATTCTATTATATTCTCCCTTCCTTTTTTATCCTAATTATCAACGAAGAAAGGGGGAAATATAACGCCCACACCGAACTCATTTGGAATTGTATAAACAGATGTTTCAAAAAAGTGTTTATTCGCTTTCGTCATCTTTTTTGGGTTACTTGTCTCGAAAACATTAAAGAAGCACCGGCTGTTTTTTTCTTCTTTCCTGATTGTTTATCTGAGCATTTAAATTACCGGAAAAAATAATTGAAGTACTAGACCGAGCTGTCATTCATAAAAGAAATCTTTACTTTGGAACAGATACGCTTAATATATTTATACACGGTAATCATTATTTCATTGATCGGAGCAAGTTGCAAACGGTCTCGTACAAAATCTGAAGCTTACTATAATTAGAATAAATGTTTATTTTTACGCTAAAAATTAAGGGGATGGGGATATTTAGTGAGGAGACTTTAGAATCTAATGATATTGGATTATTATTTTTAATAAAATATTAATAATATAAATAACTCTATTCTAAGGTTCGTTTCTCTTTAATCTGATAATAATAAGATAGTAGTAAAAACTAACACTTGAATCAAGCCCACTGCAAAATTAAATTAGTAAAAAAAAAACCCATAAAAAAACCAGAATGAGCATAATAGAGCAGAAGTGCAATTTTTCATTACATGTTCATAAATGTCCACTCAAGATTAAAATAATGACTGCGATTATTATGACTTGAGAAAAATTTTAACTCAAAAAATTTCAAAATTCTTCGGCATACTTATAGCATCAAATTTCTTTTATAGTAAATATTGGCGTTAGAAATAAACATCAAAATATATTAACGAAATCAAAACCATCATATCATTTGAAAACTATTTTCTTGATCTGCCACTGACCTTTTTAAGATTTTTTGATATCTATTGCATCGATATTCCGACATGCCTGTAGCTGAGTGAATTTCAGGTTAATCATAATAAATCATAAAAAAACCTGATCTAGGTTAATAACGCTCTGCCTCTACCTTCTCCAGTCTGCGCGATGCGTGTCACAGTCAGCAATGTTGAATGAAAGTGAAAAGTAATGGTGAAAGTGACTCCACCGTTATTCCATTTGACAGAAACAGATGGTGGACATCAGAGGGTAAGGGAGAGTGAGCTGAAGGAACAATTGCTTTTGAGCGCACCAACTTACCAGCAAGGAGAACCGCCTGACGAAGCCATAGACGCGTCGACGGAGCCGCTTCCACCATCCCATAACAATAGTGAAACCTGGGAAAGCACTCTATAATAACAACAATAACAACAACAAGCCCGACGACGGCAGCAGCAGCAGACGAACAACATAAAAGAAGAAGAGGAAGAAGAAGGATGAAGAGGAAGGAGGTGGAGAAGAAGAGAGATGAAGTTCAACGCCGGGGGGGAGAGAGAGAGAAACCACGCTTGTTCTTCTCCTGCTCAACTCAAAGGGGTTGCGTTCACTTTATTCGTCCGCCCGTTCACTTTTTGAGGGGAAGCAATTATTGTTGCAGGCAGGCAGGGTTTCCTAAATGGAGAGAGAGAAGGAGAGAGTGAGTGAGCCACGTGCGAGCCACCGCCGTCTGTCACTCCCGACGCAGGCCCCGCCCACTCCATGTGCTTGGTTGAGTATGGGGGAGGTTTATTTCTTTTTATTTTTTATTTTATCTTCCCTCTCTTTAAGACAGTGGACTACTTGTATTCTATTCCATATTTCGGCTTGTTCATTTCCCTTCTTGCTCTACTCCCCTATTCTTGGATTTGTTTCTTAGAAACAGGAAAAACGGAGAGGTCAACTGAACCTCTCATTGTTTTCATGTAAGAAGCCAATTCCCATTGTAACGAACTACTGTAATTCTGTTCGTAACATTTAAAGTATGTTGGCGGTAAGATAACTATCAGAGGTAACTGATTTTCGTTGACGTTGAATAAAAATTTTGTAATAATTAAATATTTCCCCACGAAGATGACATATCATAAATTTACAGAAATGATAAAGATAATAAAGAACAAATTATCCGACGAACGTTTCGGGTTTATGCCATTATCGAGGGTCTTAAATACATATGCAGATGGTAAATTTAAATTTGCAGACCAGATTTGTTCATACTATCTGAAACGTCAGTAATATTGATGAAACAACAAAATACAAAATACTCCAGTAAGCTCAGTGTTTAGAAAATATGAGATGTTTAAAGCTAAAAAGGTACAATAATTGAAGACTATAAGTGCCAAAAATTCGTAAATGGATTTTTTTTTCTTCAAAAATATGATCTATGTGGATGCGTAATTAATAGTTAAAGGATCTATGTGCCTGTCTAAATGATACCATCATTGTATTATATCATATAATTTCAATATTTTCAATCAAACCACAAAGTTAAATGTATTTTCTCGAATATCCGTAATATAAACAACTTGGCACTTACAAGGGAACTACACGAACATGAACCTCACAGATTCACACCAAATTGAAATATGTTACTCATCTAAAGCTACTATTGCTGCTTGCGAAATAAGAAAATGCTAAATTTTGTTTCTTTCAAAATAAACCGAGAAAGCGAAAAGAGATGATTATGTGTATTATTGTGCGCTCACCTTGTTTCTTCACTATCTTTAGGTGGCGTTGCTTTCTTCCACTACTCAACAATATGCACGAATCACTTCACCTGAAAGCAACGCTATCGCTTCCAATGTATGCTTGCGCACTAAAAAAAAAAAATGCATCGTACAACTACGTGTACGTCCCTTGTTAGACCTAATAGGATTCTTAATACCCAATTAGATCTAGAATCAGTACCCTTCTTAAAAGAATTAAACATTTCCTTCAATAATTCCCCAATGATATCTTTCTCAACAACATAGTCCTTAAAAAATTATATATTGATCTATTATAAAAAAAATTGTATAACCTGATATATGATTGACGTGTCAATTGTTGGACATTATAACAATACGTAACAATTGACACGTCCATCACATCTCAAACAAAATAATTCTGGAATGAATATCACGATCTAGAATAGCATGTTCTGAATGGACTATATAGGTCTCTCTCTCTCTCTGTCCAATACCGCCTAGAGAGAAAGCCTGCTCACGGAAAAATCTTACATTGTTACATCACCTACGGTAGGGACAATTTCAGGCTTATTATTGGTTGAAAAATGATTAACATTACCCTATCGTATATGATGTACCAACGAGGCCAACGAGAAAGACAGGCCCCGAAGCGGAAAAGTTACCTGATCATCTGGGTCCGAACAACAATCCAATCTTCATTGTCTCCATCTTGGATGTAAACAATGAGTGTTTTTCCGATTGTTGGAAACAATGAAGGTTTGATTGTTGTTCGGACCCAGATGGTCAGGTGACTTTTCCGCTTCGAGGCCTGTCTTTTTCGTTGGCTTCGTGTACCAATGTATGACGTTTTCGCGCTCAGGCTTTGAGTAGAGGCAACGCCTCCTAAAGATAAGGCCCGAGCGCGAAAACGTCAGACATTGTTACATCATCATCCGAAGATACGTTTAATTGCATTTCAGGGCTTATTATTGGTAGTAATGCGATTAAACGTATCTTCGGAGGATGATGTAACAATGTATGACGTTTTCGCGCTCAGGCCTTATCTTTAGGAGGCGTTGGTAGAGGTGGTGTTGCTCTGTCTCTCTACGTGGCAACAATGAACTCAACAATGATCTGGTTCAACAATTTAACAATATTTCGCTAATTATTTACTTTGAATGGATGCCAATCTAGGAGGATTAATACAAAGGAGGCGCCCTCCTATCCACTGCCTCATTGTTGAGTTGAAGCAAGGCCTCCTATAGACAAGGCCTGCTCACTCAGACAAAATGGTGGCAATAGAAGGCTGGCAGATGATATAGCTGAGATTTATTTATTTATTTATTTATAAAAAAAAATTATTACAATGACCCTATCCAGAGCCGGTATGGCCTCTAGGCCGACAGGTGCGGTCTCCGGAGGGTAAAACATAAATAAAATAGTTGTTTATAAATTATCTGTATTTTTAATAATAATTAATATTGATAGATTTTATTATGCAAAATTTATGTTAGTATTTGAGTTTGAATATAGTATATAATAATATGTTAGTCAAGTTAGGGGGATTTGGGGTTAACTGACATCTCAACAATAGGCTTCAAGATTATGACGTCATGCCGTCTCCTGATATTAAACCTCCTTGATGCCAATGCTAAAAACAATATTGACAGCATTGTTTAAGTCAAATAAGTAAAATCTGTTTGCTAAAATATATAAAAGGGTCATAATTTTTCCAAGAATTATAATATTTAATTTTCACAAACTTACTGGAGTTATAATTCTGTGGCGGATAGATGGTGGGTAAATTCAAATAAACAAGGAATTTATTTTTCTAAATGAGAATGAACTAGTTACTTAATAAAAAAACATCCACTGTACCATCATAAACGTCTTCTAACTTTTTTAAAAAGACGTTATAAAAGAATCTTTATAACCTCAAATCTGAATTGTTTTGTATTATCTTTACTTTAAAAACGTGTATTATTGATGATAATAATGACACAAAACCATTTCTATACATTTATAACAACATAAAACCATTTGACTTAGATTATCCTAAATTGACTCATACCACTGAAACAGGGACTATGAATTTTGCCTTGCATATACATTTAAATCGAAATGATTTTTTTTAGTCCTGCTTGATTTTTGATAAGGTTTAGCAAACATCCAAAATCATGAACCGTCCCCCGAACTAATCATCAAGCCTTATGTTAATATTTGCTACTTAAAGTATTTAGCTCTCTGCTCAATGACACATGAAACGCGCACAGCAACCTACAGAGTTTGATTAAGCCTGTCACTTTCTGAGAAAGAGGTTTAATCTGTAAAAACTCTTATAAGAAATGGAATTCTGAAAACCGTTGCTCAGCGTGGACGACCCCTTCGAAATCCCACCAAATGCCCTTGTTCTTTTCCTAATTGGGCCCAAAAAAAAAGAGCAAAACTAGGCGTAGGCGTAGTGACGTCATTATGATGTCACTTTATTGCGATTCATCGCCTAGATTTAAAGGACAACCTGTTTCAGGCTTGGGTGTAAAATATTAAGAGAAAAAAATAGAGAAATAAAAAGAAATAAAAGAGATAGAGAGGAAATGAGGGGAATGTAATTGCAATGAATCATAGGATCAAACACGTCTCTTCCATAAACAACAAAAAAGAACCCATGGCGCCCCTAAAGCGATTAAAAACCTGCCAACAAGGAACAAGGGACAACAAATGAAGAAAATTTTAATTTATTGCTTTCTGAGAAATTGGATCGGCAGTCAGACGCTACAGTTGGAAAAAAAATGTCATTTAGACTTATTTTTTGACTCTCATTAACTTTGCGTTGGAGCTGCGTTCTTTAAAAACAGTGCAATTCGAAATGCAAATTTCTATTAAAATTTCACTAAAACATGGAAGATGGCTTCCGGCACTACAGTTTTCAAGAATGAATGTTTTAAGAAATTTTAGATTAATCCTAATTTCCTTCTAAATTATGAAATAAAAAAAATGAAAAATAAATAATTATTTTTTTGTAGATATAAAAGAAAAAATTACAAAAAATTCAGTTCTAATATTCTGTATTAACTATAGTCATATTTCAAATCGGCGTATCCAGTTAATACTGCGGGATCAAAATGAGTTGAGCTGCTCCAAACATTATAAATGCATGTTTCTATATCTCTAATGCAAAAAAGTCCAAGTCTCACTATAAATATCAGTAACGACAGCTTTTAAGTTAAAGAATAGACCGTAATTTGTTACATGCATGCGTTTTTGATTTTTCAAAATTTGGAAAAAATAAGAAAAAAATAACAGATAGAGTGTGTATAGAGTGAATAACATCGAATGTAAAATAATGTAGGGGTATTCAGAAGTTCCGGTAAGCAATAAATGTCATACGAACATTGGTGATATTTCTATTTGCTTTTGAGTTATCTAAATGTTTTAAGAAATATTCAAGGTGTCTTCCTTGAGCCTGAATGTAGTGACTCATACACGTGTTTCATTGTCTGATGGTCAAGTTGAATCTCTTTTGCAGCTGCTTTTATTTTGTCCATTAATTGTGTCCGTATGTCTATCTGAAGACCGTACACCATTTGTTTCACATGGGCCTACAAATAATAATCAAGCGTATTAAGATCAGGCGATGCTATGACCTATGGCGTCCAATCCATTTGTTAGGAAAGCGCCTGTCAAGTGCCCCATCGTGTTGGAACTGAATTTATCGACGAAATGATGTGTCTTCTAACAGTCCATACAGTTTTTCCCCAGGAAATAGGCATATCTTGCAGTAGTCAGAACGCTCATGGATGAACTCCAGCTCCGGTAGACAACCATTGAAAATGCCAGCCCACACATTTACACACAAACGTTATTGGAAATGTCTTTGCCGGACTTTGTGTGGAATTTGGAGTGACCACATGTGTTGACTGTATGTGTTAATTTCATCTGGGTAAATGTGGCCTCATCAGTGCACATAATCTTGCTAAGCACATCCGAATCATAAGCTAATTGATGCAGTAGCCAGCGACAAAAGATTACACGAGCAGAATAGTCATTCGGTTGCAGTGCTTTCACACATTGAGATTGATATGGGTACAGTCTCTCCGAATGCAATGTCCGCCAAATAAAACTCTGTTGAGTTCTGCTATAAGATATCGAGTACTTATTTTCGGGTCCACGTGAATAGGATACAGCACTCTGTAAATAATTTGAGCATTGCACCACCTGCACGATCTGTTGTACCAGTCTCACGAAGTCGTTGGAAAGTACGAATAAAAACACTGTGTAAAGAATGCTGACGATTTGGATTTCGTCGTAGGGATTCTATGGATGCTTGCAGAGCTTTGTCATTACAGTATCATAAATTAAAGACAATATCAGCATACTCTTAGTGGTCAATTCCCTAAGGCTTTTTACTTTTATACATAATGCTACATATTACTTCACCTTGATTCTGTCCATTTCAGCAAACAGGAGTCTAACAGCTGACTTCAACAGATAGCACCTATGTTGGGATGACATTTATTGCTTACCATGACCTCCGGAATATCTCCCTCACATTACTTTACTCTCGATGGGCCGAATATAACAATACTCTCGTGAGGAGTTAACTACATTCCATCAGTATTTGGGACAGCTGTTTAAAAAACAATCTTGCAAGAACACTAAAAAGGAGAAATTCCGAATTAGTGAGTACTGTACAGGCTGCTTGATTATAACAATGAGGCAGGTTTCATTGTAGATAGTCTTGCTGATGCCAAAGAAAGGACTAAACCTAAATGCACCAGGCTGTTTCAGTGGACCGATTGCAATAAAGAAGAAATACGATTATCTGATGAAGTACCTACCCTCAGTGTACCTTTTTAATTAAGAAAATTTATGCACGTGTAATAAATAACTCTGCCAATGTGGACGAGGAAGACAACGAAGGAATAATACAGTGTATCGCAAGTGAATCCTTTATACTGTTTTGGTTTTCGGCATTTTTGGGACATTAAAATACGGAATTTAAAAAATATTGCAGAAAATGTTATCGTGAAATCAAAAGCATTTTTGAACTACCTAAATATACATGTACTTGTCCGCTGACCCGTCACATGACTAAGCAAATTTATCATCCGTTTTAGAGAGAGACTAAGCAAATCTATCTTTCTTACTCAAAGTTAATAATAAGTTATACATTAAACTAAACATCAACATTAACGTAAGCATTTTTCAGTTTATTTAATTCACAACAATGACTGAGTATTGTCTTATCACAACAATCCCTGGCGGATTGTTGTAACTTTCTTTGTTGGTTTCAGACAGACCAAGAGAATTATAGTATCAGAATAGACAAACCCTACGAGGATCAGTCATAAAGTCCTAACAATCACCATGAAGTCCGAATGCACCAGTGAAACCATAATGAAAGATTATAACCACATTCCTGCAGAATTTCTCAATCAAAGTAACCCGTGCTGGATTTTGTTGATTCTCCGCAGCGCAATTGGGAAATCGAATCGTGGGCGGATACGCTTTTTGTATCTGAATGGAAACAACACCACACAGATCCATGCCCAGTTGAATAACGTATACGGGAACAATGCCCTATCGAAATAGGCCATTTCTAACTGGCCTAATCATTTTGAAAAGATGACTCTTGCCCTGATGGAGTGGTCTTCCAGAAGCGAGGAGCCACAAATCTCCAGCAATTGGAAACCCTGAACCTCGAAGTCCGAATAATCACAGTGAAGCTTGCAGAAAGTTCACATCTGCCACAATTCTATTTGTAAAATCTCAAACGTTACGAAGGGTTTCACAAAGTATGTGCCATATTTGCTCCTCCATTATTTTGTAGGTTCACTCTCTTGCTGGTCCCCTATTTGCCTTCGAGACAAAACATTTACTGAAATATATGAGGTGTAACATCCTGTTTACACCCCTGAAATTTCAGGATAATTCGTCAAGTATTTTTCTAGATATTCGATAAAACGTCTAAAATCGAAAGTGTCCGATTACTTTTGGGTAGATAGTGTATTTGTGGACCAAGAAAAATTTCCTCTTTTATTTCTACATCACTGAAGGAATTTTTCCTTTAAGTTGCAAAACCATAGCCTACAAGGATTAGAGAAAGTCTATCATTTTGCCCATTTTATCGCGTGAAAAGTGGCCTCAAAAAATTCCCGCAGTGGCGCAGCTATCCGACTGATTCTCTGAAAAAATAATAACAGTGATAACAATCGAGTAATGTGGTTTAGCCTCTTTTAAAAAGGAAAAGTTCTCAACTGGTTTGAAAAATTATAAACATAATAGTTTAATAATAAGAACAAAACAAATGCTAAATGCAAATAGACGGATTACAGCGCCAAAATCTTCGATGCGACCGTTTATTTTTGGACTCTGATGTAAAGCGAAACGGGTGGCTTTCTCTAATCCTTGTAGGCTATGGTAAAGCTTCTCTCTCTTTGTTCATTGCTTTCACAAATCCAAGATTTGGTTGATAATCCACGATGAATTTTAAACTTATTTGACAAAATGAGTTTTGCCGAGAAATTGTGGTTAATATACTAACAAGGGAATCCCTCGAACATGTATGTCACAGATTTCCACCAAACTGAAATATGTTACCCAATTGAAGCTACAATAGATGCTTGCAAAATAAGAGAGTGCGGATTTTTGTTTCTTCAAAATAAACCACGAAAACGAAAAAATTTGAGCACACATATTCATACAAGGACTCCGTTGTTAAAGCGGTGTATTAATGCGCTTAACGGAACTTCTTTCTTCCACTACTCGCAGCAATAAGCACAAATCCAATTCAGATGAAATAGACAGCAGCAGATGGCAATTGAATGGCTTCTCAAATTTCTAAACAAACTTAGTTTTTAAAAATAGATTATTACAATTAGCTAATTGCCTTCCAGTAAAAAATGTCTAGAGTAATTAATAACCATTTCCTTAATTTATTATTTCTTTTTATTAAATAATTCGGTGATTAAACACGGGGCTGGCTTCATGTGCAACGTCGAGTAATACGCTACGTGGATGAGGGGGTATGTATCGCGGTGCTTTATAATTTTAAATAAAAATAGTATTCATGGATGCCGACCTCATCTTTTAAATTATTTCGAGACGAATAATTGTAGAGCAAAATTAAGGTTTTATGCTTAATAATAGTGCTCTAACTGCAATTCTTTGTCGATCGCCGCTAACAAGTTTGCGTCCCTTCTTTCCGCCATGTTTTTTGAACTCTGCGCACTTCCGGGGCGCTTCACTGGCGCGCAACGCTATAGCTTCCACGGTGTGCTTGCGCGCTATCTGGGGTTCCCTTGTGAGTGGCTAATTTATTATGAGCACCCGACAGTTTTAAGCTACCCCCTATGGAGGCTCCCTAGGAAGACCAGTTTGTGGCATCCAAATCACGTAGCCATAGTAACGCAACTGAAATCTCTCAATGAGAAGTAGCAGCTCAACACTTTAAAGACCCTGTGCTGCTGTGCACTCCATCTAGAAGGGTAACACCTGCCATAAATCTCAGAATCTCATTTCGGACACTTACACCTACGATCGCAGTCTTTCGGTCATTACCCAAGACTCATGACCATAGGTGAGAATGAGTACAAAGCAAGGACGTATATTAAAGATACGTTATTAATGTTTTTAATATACGTCATTGATACAAAGATAATTTTGAAAACAGCGAGCTTGGCTTTGTTGCCTAGCTCACGTTTCGTTACCACAGATCGCCACAATTCGCGGCTGACACAGTATACAACTGCGCGCCAGAAAAATGGAATAAGTGGATTCAGTTGTCAACGATCTGTATTCATTCCTCTGTAGCAAAAAACTATTTAAATATAATGCAAAATCTTTAAAGGATCCATAATCTACAGTCTTTTAGCTTAAAAAGAGTTACACAAATATAAAAATTAATTTTCAGTTTTTATTGAATAAATTATTTTTTTGTTGACAAAATAATGGCATGTATCATTTTCTATAACAAAATAATGGAATATTGTTATTGTTACAATATTGGGAACAAAAAAAAACAATTAAATAAAGTATACTGGTTTGATTTTAATTAATATTTTGTTGCACCACCCTGAGCATCAATAACTGCTTGAATACGACGTGGCATTGAGCTAATCAATTTCTTACAATGTTCCGGAGTAATTCTTTTCCATACTTGTAACAATTTCTCCTATAGTTCGGCAACTGTTGTTGGTTTCTGCTCAGATAAAGTCTTTTTAGCTTCACCCCACAGCTGTTTTATGGGATTAAGATCGGGGAAATTCGGCGGCCAATTTAACACAGTAATATTGTTGGAGTTTAACCATGCTTTCACTGTTTTCGCTACATGATAAGGAGCATTATCATGCTGGTAGATGAAATGCCGATCCCCAAACAGTTCTTCAACGGATGGTATTAATAAATCTACGCCATAAGAACTCATGCAACCCCAGATGAGAACGGATGCTGGAAACTTAACTGATGATTTCATCGTGTTTGGAAGATATGCCTCTTGTTTTTTTACGCCAAACATGGGTTCCCTGATCACCGTAGATTACACAAAATTTAGATTCGTCATTAAAAATCACTTGAGACCAGTCATCTTCTGTCCAATGGGCATTTTCTTTGCACCATTTCAAGCGCACTTGCTTTTGCTTTTTAGAAAGCAGCGGTTTAATTTTCGGCACACGATATTCATAGGCCATTTCATGCAATATTCTCAATGTTGTTCGGAGAGATACATTTACTCCTTTTTCTTTCCACACGGTGTGAAAATTTTGCGATTATCTTGAACGTTTGCTCGTTACTCGTTTTCGACCACATTTGTATCGATTATTGCAAAGCCCAGATCCATTATTAAACTTTTTAAGCACTTTGGATGCTGTAGACTGGTGGCATTGTATAATTTTTGCTACATCAGCTTGCGTTTTTCCTTCGTTTATTAAGGAAATTATCACTTTTTTTTTTTTAATCAATCGACAAATCAGTTTTTGCAGCCATTTTTCTCTTAAACGGCGTCACAACTGTTGAAGAATCAATGGTTTGATTATGCAAATTAAAATTTTAACATTGTTCACGTAATACTTTAAGGGTGGATGGGCTTTGTAACAGACTATTCCATTATTTAGTCACAAGAAATTATGTATGCCATTTTTTTGTCAAAACGAAATAATTTTTTTTCCAAAAACCTAGAAATAGCTTGTATATTTATATATGATTTTCTGCAAATAAAAACATTATAGATTATAAATCCTTCAAAGATTTTACATTACATTTAAACAATTAAGTGCAATAGAGGAATGAACACAGGAACGTTGATAATCAAGTCCACTATTCCATTATTTTGGCGCGCAGTTGTATAAGTATCCAAATTTGTCCTGCGACCCATCATTCAGTCCCGAGATACTTGAACTTCTCTACCTGTCTTAAAAGGACCAGAACTTCAATCTTAGGGAAACTAATTTTCATCCCAGTCTCTCCATACTTTACTGTAACCGATCTAGTGCATGTTGAAAGTCGGTGCCAAAAGATCCAAGGAGGACTAGATCATCAGCAAAGAGCAACTTCTTTACCGAGCACTCACCCACACTCACTCATCACCTCGGCTGCCCCTATCTATCCAGTCCATAAAGATAATGTACACCCTATTCCAAAAGCGTTTTCACTTAAGGTGAACGATGTTCGGCGTCCTTGCAATGCATTAAACCAGTGAAATGAATCGGTTCAGATAAGAAGTCGAGTTCGGCGTCCTAAGTGAAAACGCTTTTGGAATAAGGTGTATAAGGAGGGCGACAGTTTGCACCCTTGGCGGAGTCCAATATCCACGGTAATAGCATAGACAATGTTATTCTGCGGTAATAGGTTTTAACTTAATTGAATCTCACACAGCTGGAAAGTGTTATTCATCAAGCATGGTTCCAGATTCCACAAACCGCTTATCAACATCTCATAGAGTCCAAGTCAAGAAGAATTGACGAGATATAGGTGGCTCAACGATATACTGAGAAGGTGGTCATAATAAAGTGGCCGCTCGGTGTAGAAATCTTTGGGCTTCAGATACGTGTTCAGCACATTAAAAAAATGAAGAAACGCATTTTTATGGGAGGGAAGATTTTGATGCAAAACAGTGTAATCAATCCCAAGCCTCCTAATCATACAGGAACGACGATTGTGCTGAATTTTTACGACTCAAAATAAATTTGGTTTTCATTTCTTAACGATGCAAAGCAAAAAGGGGCCTGGGCGTATTTTAATGCTGCACCTCCCTTCATAAGCTATAAAAATTTTTATAGAGTTCGAAGAATTCACATTTTGACTAGACCACTAAAAAGAACGTCGAGTCCTTCACGATGTTAGGTGGGGTATAGTGGCTAGAAGGGGAATACATTCATTAAATAAATGGGCTAATAAAATCTTGAGCAGTACACGGTTTTTATTTCAAAACCTGTACATAAAGAGAATACGAAAAACAAAATTTTTACAAAACTCAAGGAAAAAATACTTTTTTAACGTTTTCTGAATTCAATTTCACATCAATTCATTCTAACTAGATGCGTGCGTTATGATTCTTTGTTTCAAAGGTTCGCACGAATTGGTCAGCTGGAGTCCAAGACCTCTGAGAAGGACTAAAGGAGGAAACGAAGTCGTGTAGAGCCGATGGAGACCCTCAATTGCCATCATCGTAGGTACCACATGGCTCTGACTACGACGTTCATAATCCCTCAAGTGGGTCAGTCGTCCGATTTCGCTACCTTCATAAACGGCCGTCTCGATGACCTCAGTGAGAGTGGCCACGTCGCGGAAACCGAGGTTGACACCCAGGCCGGCCAGCGGGTGGACTCTGTGAGCGGCGTCGCCGACGAGGGCCACGGCTGGTCCGACGTAGTTGGAGGCGTGGCCAAGCGAGAGCGGGAAAGCAGCTCGACTGTCGGCGGCAACTGATTCGACGCTGGGCGGGAGTTGGCGGACGGCGTTGTTGGGCACGATGGACTTCAAAGCGTCCCGAGCAGACGTCAGAATTGTATCGATCCAGGGGATTTTTTCATTGTCTTTCCACAAAGCGGCGTTGAGTGCGTCGACGAACTCCTCCTCGCTCAGTGAGAGGAGGTTTTTAATATTGCTCGGTGTGTTAGTCCACACGAGCGAGCTGTGGTTGTCGTCGAGAGGGAGAAGAGCGATCGGACCTGTGGGGAGGAAACGTTGCCAGGCGACATTGTTGTGGGTACTCTCTGACAATTCTAACGTAGCAACGAGCGCCTCCTGTCCGTAGCTCCAGTGGATATAATTGACGCCCATCGTCTTCCGGACGAGAGAGTTCAACCCGTCGGCACCGATGAGCAAATCACACCGCAGCGTTTTCCCATCCTCCAATGTCAGCGCGACCGCATCGCCTTCATCACTCTTCGGGAGAACGAGTTCCTTAACGCGGCAGTTGTTGGCAATTTCAACGCCACTGTCTAACTTTTTCAAGAGAGAGCTAACGATCACGTCGTTTTCGATGACAAAAGCCACTTCCTCGCGCATCTGTTCGTTTTCGTAAGTGATGAACGACTCTGAGCAAGCCTCCCAAATATGCATCTTTTTGACCGGCTGAGCCCTCATACTGCGAATGTCGTCCCATACTTCTAATTTCTTGAACAGTTCGATACTAGACGGATTGATGGTACTCACACGGTTGCTGAACTCCTGCTGCACGCTCTTGAGGATTCTAGGTTTTCCGGCTTCGAGGAGCAGGATTCGCTTTTCAGATAAGAAAGAAGAACGAGCGAGGGAGCAGGCCATAGCGGTGCCCACCATTCCGCCACCGGCGATGATTATATCGTAAGAGTCGCATTCTCCTCCTCCGCCTTGTTTCTCGTTCGCCGTCGACTGCGAGGAGAGATTTCGGCGGAAACATGATCGAACGGCAATCCGCCACGACAAGTACGTCTTTGCGGCACTGTAGGTATTCATATTGCATTAAGCCTAATAAGGGTGAAAGCTTTCGTTTTCTGAAAACGTGAAACGAAATTCGATGAAGCAACTTTCGGAATGATTGGAATTACTTCTAAAGAAATGATAATGATAA
Source organism: Rhysida immarginata (assembly GCA_023313115.1). Taxonomy (NCBI): domain Eukaryota; kingdom Metazoa; phylum Arthropoda; class Chilopoda; order Scolopendromorpha; family Scolopendridae; genus Rhysida; species Rhysida immarginata. Next base: position 108,883 of record JAHWFO010009918.1, on the reverse strand, counting down.
TAATTAAATAATAATAAAATACAGACAAAATGATTCCTTTATTAAACTCGACCTGCTATCTACACTCACCTTCCAAAGAATTAAATAAGCTAAATTCTCCTTTTTCAGGGATAAGACTTTCAATTTCGTTTTAGAAAACACGAAGCAACGCATTTCCTCGCATTTCGCGCAGATGTCGCTATCTTCATTTGATAATTTATTTTACGACGTCTCATTTAAACTTCATTCTGTGTCTATAATTTAAACGTTTCTATTTTTTTTATTCTAATTGTTTTAAATTTGGTTATACAATTCTCAATTAGCCTAGTCATTGGCAATGCCGCCATCTATGGAGCAATTGCTTATTCTTCCCGCGCTTTTTTATTATCTTTAACTTTTGATTTCAGGCAGAAAAAAATGCTGAAAATTTTCCAGTAGAGGTCGTTAGTCATCGGCGTAAACATCAAAAGCCGACTGCATTTATAAAATTTTATAATTTATATTCACAGAAAATAAAAACATTTCTGATTAAAAATATTAAATCTTTGTTGCTTTAAACTCAGTATTTAATTTTTATTAATATTTATTTGTGTTTATTCAAGATAATGGAGGAAATCAGTCAGAAGTAAAAATCTGGTTTTATAGACCAGTAAAAAATGCATTTAGCCAAAAGTTACAAAATACGACTACTGTTCTTACTGTTAGTATAGTGGCTAGAAGGGGTAATTCTAGGAGTTTTCAAATCTGTTTTTAGATTTTTTTCTATTACGCCACGTTTCCAAGTTATATACATAGTGGCTGCAATGTTAAAGCATCCATATTTTAGGGTCATAAGGAAAGTTATCAGGCCCCAAGCACTGAATAATTTTTTTTTTAAGATCATCATATTTATGAATTCATAACAAAAAACTGTAAGAACTAATAATTTATTCTAATTTATCATTTTATAAAATTTTATCAGTATATTTTTAAAATTTAATTAATGTTTTTAAAATCAAAAAATAAATTAATAAAACTCCATGAAATGATAAACCAATGCTATTAGTATCAGTTTATTTCTTTTTTTTATTCAATATTATTATTGTTATTAAATTTTATTATAATATTTGCTGAAATATACAAAGAAAATCTGGTATTTCCAGAAGCCATTATTGGCTTATATTGGAAAGTCGAGTTTACAAATAAAATACTTAAAAAATAAATACAGAGTGTTTCTGAACGGTCTGTACAAACTTGGAGGGGAGGTAGTATAGATGATTCTAAGCAAAAAGGTGCATATGATTATAGATCCGAATTTGAACGATAACTGAGATATGAAGAGAAATAAAAATGCCGCCACCAAGATCAACAAGTTAATAACTCAGGTTGTGTAACGTCTAGATTAATGAAATTTGGAGGAATAACAGGGTACATAAGACTGTGTATACCGTTAAAATTTGATCGATTTCCAACAAGAAGTTTCCGAGTTACAATCCAACATCATAACACGTGTTCACTTGTGAGTACTAACCAGCACTTGTTACAATTTTGACTGCCTAAGACGGAAACTTCTCGTTGGAATTCGATCAAATTTTAAGTGTACAGAGACTTATGTACCTTGTTATTCCTCCACAGTTCATTAATCTAGGCTTTACGGAACCTGAGTTATTAACTTGTTGATTTTGGTGGCGGCATTTTTATTTCTGTTCATATCTCAGTTAGCGTTCAAATTCGGACCCATGTTCATATGAATTTTTTGCTTAGAATCACCCATACCCAGGTAGCAGAGAACGTTATTGTGACGTGATTGCTTGGTCACCTACGACGTTACTGTAACGTGAGTTCAGACGTCATAATATCGTTTTTATGTCTCATCATCTAGACGTCTAAACTAACGTTGTATAACCAGTAAAGAATGACGTGAATACAACGTGTTTTTCATGTCGAGTTAATTCGTTAAGAACTGGTGATATATAACGTTATTATAACGTAGTTATTAAAAATGTCTATTATTACTGGAATTATGATAAATTCATAATGAATAAAAGTTTAATAATGAAATAAATAAATAAATAAAGTTTAGGCTTACGTTAGAATTAACAATAAAATGAAAAATGAAGTTACTTTGTTTGGAAATTACATGCTAGCACGAAGATACAAATAAATTTTTATGTTAATATGTTTTGAATTTTAAATTTTCATCTTTTTAGTATTTTGTTAGCGTAAAATTTTTGTAAGGAAAAATAAATATTCTTTCTCTTTCCAAATTAAATAGAAATTTATAAAATTTTAAAACGGATTTCTTCCCCTGGCCTGAAGAGGCACGTAACAATATTTAATTTTGAAAATAATTACTTTAATTAAATACTTATTTTTTGAAAACATAAATTTAGGCGCTCTTTCTATAGCAAAATCATTCACGGACACCGCCGATGACTAGAGACATCTAACGGGGAAATTTAGCAAAACTTCTGTCCTGATTTGGAAATGAATGAACAGGTCATTTGTATCCAATACTGTCCAATAGGCCGTGCTTTTGCACGCAATCTCACCCCCACATGTTTACATGTCTATATTTTTACGATCTTTTTAAGTGAAAAATATTATATGATTATAATATTCATATTTCTACGTCTCTTAGAAATAATTTATCATAAAATTTATAATGATTTAAAGTCACTTCCTAATTGAACGGGTGCGTGGGAAAAGGATAAGATTCCAAAATTGTTCATTAACACTCCGCTATCTTTAATGGCCATTTCACTTTGATACATATGCGGCGTTGTAATTGAAAATAGTATAAGGGAGAGGGGAGGGGAGGGGGGAAGGATTTGACCACATATGCAGGGCCGTACCCAGGAGGGGTGGGGGCTGAGGGGGTTGCAGCCCCTCCCGAAATTGGCCACCATGTCAACTAAATCTGTTACATGGGGGACCCCCCCCTCCTCAGCCCCCGCCCAGCCCCCCCTCGAAAAAATTTCTGGGTACGGCCCTGCACATATGACCATAAACAGGAGGGAGGGGGGTTTAATTAATGGCCTTGTGGTCAAATTAATTTTAATATAAATCAAAAATTTGCATTTCAATACCTTCATTATAGACACTTTACTCTGACCATGTAATTTTGGGGGGGGGGGGAAGTGTTCAAATATGATCAGGAATGACCAAAGAGAGGAGTAGGGGTGTGAAAAATGTGACCACGTGGTTTATGAACAGTCCGTAAGTCACTTTTAAAAACCTCGTTTATTTTCTTTAACAATTTTATTATTTATTAATTCCCTTCCCGCCCCTTTTGTTCTTCATTCGTGTGTTTTTCTGTAAACATTCTTAATATTTCTTTCTTTTTTTTTAAACTCCCTTCCCCGTCTTTTATTGATATCGACTTTGTTTCCCGATTTTCAAAACAACTACAGTGTAATTAATGTGCTTATAGTTTCAAAAACAATTTCCGAATTAATAAACGGTTGCCGATGTTTTTTTTGTCGATTCAAACGCAAACTCTTAAATATATAAAAAATGGATTTATATCACTTTTACAAACAGCACCTCATATATACAGGTTGAATGCTTAAAAAGTCATGCATGAATTTTTAATTTACTTCAATATGACACCCCACCCTGAAAACTAAAAAATTCGAACATTACTAAGATTGAATGGGCTCATTTGATAATTTTTTCCAACGCTATAAGAAAAGCAATTGAAAAAAATTTCCATTTGGCGCCTAAAATGCAAAAGAATAAATTTCTATAAAATATAAACATCTTTTTATAACATATTTTCTAAAATAAGAATTAATAAACATAAGCGTCTCAAAAAATATTAAATTTGGTACTTAGGAAAGTGGAAGGGGATGGACGGTTATGAAAGATGTCAAACATGTTTTTAAATTCCTTTTGTAATTCTTGTTTAGGGTTGTTAATATTTTTTGGGGGCACTTTTAACATTTTTTTTT
>JAHWFO010009918.1:27409-104872 GCA_023313115.1 Rhysida immarginata | reverse complement strand
GGGGGGGGGGGGTAGAATTTATTTCTTTCGTTTTAATAGCAGCAAATGAATTTTAACTTTTACAACCTTTTTTTGTCTCATTTCTATTACATTAAATAATTTTATTGCTAGATCAAGTCTATGAAGTTGTAGAAGAGAATCTTCCTTAATCTATACACTGTATAAAAATTACTGAAGATATATTTTTAAAAATGTTTAAAATGTTAATTACGTTGAAACTTTAAAAAAATTTTTTTCTAGATTGCGTGATCAATAAAATTAGTAATTGACTAGACTATTCATCCACACAATCCAGACATCACACTCGCAGGTATATAAACAAAATGGCATATACAGTATATGATGTTTGCAAATGATTGCAGCGATTTTATGGCTTTCAAGCAGCCGTTCCGGTGATGAAGTTTGGTTATGTAACGAAGCATATCAAAATTCAGAATTTAGAGCCCGTTTTTCTATGTGGAATAAAAAATGTGACACACCTATCTGGGCATGCTTTAAAATTGACTGATGCCACAGCTGCAAACCGATACATTTCATCTTTCAACAGGATGGTGTTCCGCCACATTTCCATCGCCAAGTGCGTAACTTCTTGAAACCTTCTTGACAAACTGATAGATTGGTCGAATTGGAAATGAAGAATTCTCTGACTTATGGGATAGATTGTTCAAGGCTCTCACGTTCCCCTGAGTTATTATCGTGCGCCTTCTTTTCGGGTACGTTAAAGACTCCGTTTGTTGACACCATTCTGCCAGAACAGTAAGACCGAGTCACTAGTGGCTTCGCTGGAATCGATAGGGGTATGCTGACGAGATTTGGACAAACTGGACTAATAGAGGTAACCATTATCCAAATGGTTTGGAGAATCATTAAGGGGCATATATAAAGAAATTATAGATGCCAATAAAACAATGGGTTTGTCTACATAATTGTGCCTTACTGAGGTTATGTGATTCATGTGAAACCCACTGCAAATTGTCAAAGAAGGAAAGAATAAAACAATAACACCACTGCAGAAAAAATTTCATTTTATATTCGAAGATTGCATTTTATTAAAATTTATTATAATAACGATCTTTTAAAATGATATAATAAGAAATAAAGAAATTAAACTGGAGCTAACTCTAAACATCAGGTAAATGATATTAATTAGAAAATGGATGAAAAAATTCTGCGACCAGGATTCGAACCAGAAACCTCGACTGTCATGGTTGACGCCTCTATCAATTGGGCTATCGCAGACACTTTTACAGCCATACTGTCACTAAGTGTCTTAATCAAGTTTTCAAGATGGAATGCCCAATGGGAGGTGGGCACTCGATGAATTTCTCCTATCCAAACCATCAGAAAGTTTGATGAACACACAATAAGAAATAAAGAAATTTAACTGGAGCTAACTCCAAACATCAGGTATATGATATTAATTAGAAAATGGATGGAAAAATTCTGTGACCTGGTTTCGAACCAGGAACCTCGACTGTCATGGTCGACGCCTCTACCAAATAGACGCCTCTACTTAGTGACTGTACAAGTGTCTGCGTTAGCCCAATTGTTCGGATCGCACTTACCCGTTACGAATTTTTGCTGGCCCCACGAAAGATATGGATAGCATAAAATTTCATCCATAAGAGCTCTCAAATTATATTCTACTGGATCAAATATTCGTCTGTGGAATGTTCAAGATGGGAAAATGATGCGTCTCTTCCAAGGCCATCGTGGAAATATCTTTGCTCTTGCATTTTCACCTAATGGACAATTGCTAGCATCAACAGGTGAAGACAGAAGAATCAAGATTTGGGAGTTGTTGTACTAGGGAAATTCCTTGAAATTTTGAAATCTTATCTTAATCAAAGAACAAACCATATTAAGACTAATACGAGGGTGAGTCAAATGAAAACCGCAAAACTTTTTTTATAATTTTTGGCAGTAGGCAGTTTTTTTTAAAGAACTTCGAGATCATGTTGACATGGTGCTTGCTTTGTGCTTTAATCCGGATAGCTGCATTCTAATTTCTGGAGGTTTAGATAACAATATTCGTGCTTGGGACATTCGCAAGGGCGTCTCTTATAGTAACAGCGCAGAAAGTCATACATCTCCAGAGTTGCTTGGATCCTACGCAACAAAATCAAAGAGTCTTCTCTTGGTCCGTTATTCGCCTCACAACCATTTAGTAGCTATTGGGGCTCATCCATTGTGATTAAGAAAAATAAGCTCAAATTTCATAACGACAGGCAATTTTCTAATTACTATTATTTACATGATATAATAATGCAATTTTTAAATATAATATTAATCATAATGAATTTTGAGTTAGCTCAGATAGCATTAGCGATTATTTATGCGAGGGGTGAAAATAAGAGTTAGAAAAAAACAAGTCTGGTTGGGTTAATACATTATCAGAAATGAAAAATTTAAAGAAAATGTTAAGCGAATTTAGATCCTGTTCAATGCCCTTTACGTTTCTACGGGAAGATTAATTAAATTTCTATTGCTCGAATTAATTTTGTGTAGCCTAGTGAGAGCTCCATTAAGTTCGATTGTGAGTTCAAATTGTAATTGAATTCTCAGTTTAAAGCCTGAATATGATTTGGTCGAAAGAAGTCGCCACAATATGAAGGCCTTCGGGCGACTGAGAAGGCAAAACGGGGACAACACTACGAAATATTTCTTCTGCTTCCAATCTCGACAGTGGAAAGTGGCGCCATGGAAAATTTTAAAAACTTAAAGGTAAGGTAGCAAGGAAAGAAAGAAGGAAGAAAGGAAGGATGAACAGTTATATTAAATTAATTTATATTTACTTCTAAAATCTAAGAGAAAAATAAGCACAATGTCTTTAGCTAGAATACAAATGATAAAAATTGGATATGTTGGATTAGAAATTACATTTGATAAAATGTAAAACTCCGTTTCCATAGTTTAATAATATTATAAAATTTATATGTTTAATTCTCTAGTATTAATAGCTTTAACCTGATATAATTTTGCTGTCTCGTGACGAAACTTTCTTTTGCGACCTTCGTACTACAGAAAAAGTGACCCTCAGCTGCGACGACGCAGTTAAAATCAGTTGATAAATTAACAAAGTATTATCAGTCAATTTTCTGATTACAATTTAAACGAAGTAAAAGAAAAATAAAATTGATTTAAGCTTTTTTCTCTTAAATTGTGTAAGTTCTTCCAAATAGAGATTCCAAATTTGAGGAAAAGGAACCCAATCAAGTACTTAACCCTCGGAGGCACATTCTCAGAAGTCAAGGCCATTTCGCTTATTTTTTTTTTTTTTTTTTTTTTTACTGCAAATTGGATGACCGCCTCCCTTGGCTTCCCTCCTCGATGCTCATTGATTCGGACGACGAAATTAAGAAATTAATTGCAAATATTAATTTTCATCCTCCATTAGTGGCGAAATAAAATCAATAAAATAGCGAAAGGATCGATAGCGAAAGGAGGAATTAAGTGGAAAAAAAATTCTATACTAGACCTTCAATTTTTTTTATAAATTAATTTTTTAAAACTAATATCAAAATCTTTTATCATTCATAGTATTTGTCAGGTTTTGGAAGCGAATTCTCGTCAGAAGATCCACGATGTCCAGGAGCACTTCCTGTCGGACAGGTTATTCATAACATTTTTTTTTTTTTTTTTTTTTTTTTTTATCAAAATACTGTATGTATAATTTACTAAAAGTCTATTATAAAGAAATAGACGGAAAAAAAATCTTAATTTTTTTTTTTCAAAACTTCAGTCCTCCTCCTTAGATAAAAACTGCGGTTAAAAAATTATTTATCGTGAAGGATCGATTAAATTTAAGTCTTTCGTATCCACGGATTTACTTTTAATCTAACGGAGAAAAGAAATTTGTGACGTAACGGTCACAATCATAGTAAATGTCTCAAAGAAAGAAAAGGTGTGCGTGTGTATGTGTAACTAACTGTTAGTGTCTGGGAGAGATAAATCCAATTAAAATCTCTGTTATTTCGCAAAACTATGTAAGGAATTTTAATGAAACCGAAGCTACAATTAAGTCTCCTCTACGAAAACTTTCTACGAGTATTTCCCGCCAGGCAGTTGCGAGTTACTTGCCCTTGTTTTAGCTTTTCGAAAGAATCATTGTACACTCTTGATATATTTCTTTGAAAAAGCCGTTGAGTGTTGCCATATTTGAGATATTCGACCAATATCCGAGCACTTATCATCCCTCTTAAATCATGCGTCTTTACTATTGTATAGCAATTCAGAATTTAGACCAACTAAGCTCCTTATCGACAACTTTACTCTCATATCTACTTTATGTCACAATTGTTTACGTCAGTGAGACCACTGGGTATTCCTAATAATTTGCATGCCCGGTTACATACGCTGTTGAAAACGACTGAGAATGATTTCTTTTTGGAAGGAACCATTGAAAATATACTAAATGGAAATTGGGAAAAAAATTGCCTTTCGATCAGTAAAACCAGTGAAGATAGCCATCCAGTTACGGATATCATAAAAGTATACACAAAAAGTATAGAACATTGTGTTTTCACATAGTTCTTGATTAAAAAGATGATTATATAGAATCAAGTTCTTTTTCGCATAAAGCTACGGCCACACAGAGCGCGACGGACGCGACGTTCTTTATTTGCGCATATATTTTCTGGACGTCCAAAACGTCCGATGTGGATGGCCATGCGCAGTAGATCAGCAACGTACCGAGCCGATGCGACGGATGCTATGTTCGCTCCGATTTGTTTAAATTCCTTTTGCTTATTTGAAGATTTACGTAAAGAGAGGATAAATTTAATAAGAAATAATGTTTATTACAATTATAATGAATTAATATAATTAACATCTGTACTGTAATTATTGTAATTAATTATTAATATTACGATGCAATATGTTTTTTCTTCATAGTTATTTCGGAACGATATGGACAGAGGCTTTTTAATAGCATATATTAATTGTTTAGATTTTTGTTCCTGTCTTTTTCAAAGTATATTTTCCAATCTCGTTGGTTTGCTGTCTATGTGAAGCCACTATTTTTTATTCTTTTGTTTATACTTCTTTTAATGAATTATGCATTTGTATTTATTTAACTATATAATTATTTTTTCCCAAAAAAACTTGTATTCATTTGCTCTAGAAACGCCATAATCGTAGAATATTCACACGATTGAAATCACCGAAGCTGCAGGCGATGAGCATATCACCAGTGCTTTTCTACTACGAGTGATCGTCCACGACGGACGTTTTGTACGTCCAGAAAATATTTGCGCAAACAAAACCCTCCTCGACGCGTCCAAACGTCCAGAACGTCGCAGCTCTGTGTGGCCACTTACAATGTGAATAGAGGCGCAAATTTTTTGGACCCGTAGCGGTCGTCCCGTCCATTGCGTCCGTCGCGGGATGTGTGGACGCATCTTAATTTTTTGCTTTCGGTGATTTCAATCATGTGACTATGCTACGATTATGGACTTTCTGAGCAAATAAATACAAAAGAATAAAAAATAATGGCTTTACATAGATAGCAAACTATCTAGTTCCATCGTTTATTCCTGTATGTTTCAAAATATACTTCAGGAATAAAAATCAAAGCGAATTATTCCTTTATCTTAATATTTGGCATTGTAAACCCTCAGTCCATATCGTTCCGAAATACTATGAAAGAAAAAAAAAACATTTGGCATAATTATAATTGTAATAAACACTGTTTCTTTACGTAAATCTTCAAATAAGCAATGAAATAAAGAGACTTGTATACAGATCGAAGCAAAAATAGCATCCGTCGCGTAGCGTGTGGTCACCCTATTTTGGCCATCGCATCCGCCCTGTCCATCGCATCCATCGCGTCTAGGGATCAATGTGAACCGAGCATCAATGTGAACCAAGCATTACAATTGTAACTAGATTAGGCCTGTTTTTTTTATCGAATTTTATTTTTTGCCAATTCGATAAAGGCGACGAATCGTTAAAATTATCTACATAGTGTGCTATGAAAATTAAACAATAATTATGTTATTGAATTTACGAGAGTCATTTTTAAAGTAAGAACCGTTTTGTAATAAAAACAAAACTGCTATATATATTTTCAAAATTTTTTCTTTACCAGATTCTATGTACCTTAAACTATTTTTCCACATAGTTTCCAAGTTTATTTAAGCACTTGTCATAGCGCTCAATGTACTTCCGCATGATCACTTCATAGAAGCTGCCGCCGGTGAAGAAAGTCACGCAGCTTTCACTTTTTCATTGTAGCTAAAATGCAGGCCGCGAGATGAACTCCTTTAGATCCCGGAACAGGTGGTAGCCACTGGACGCGAGGTTCGGACTGTAAGACGGGTGGTCAAATTGTTCCCAAGCAAAAAATCTGATTAGTTGGGAATAACTTGACACTCGCCTTACAGTCCGGACCTCGCGTCCAGTGGCTACCACCTGTTCTGGGATCTAAAGGAGTTCATCTCGCGGCCTGCATTTTAGCTACAATGAAAAAGTGAAAGCTGCGTGACTTTCTTCACCGGCGGCAGCTTCTATGAAGTGATCATGCGGAAGTACATTGAGCGCTATGACAAGTGCTTAAATAAACTTGGAAACTATGTGGAAAAATAGTTTAAGGTACATAGAATCTGGTAAAGAAAAAATTTTGAAAATATATATAGCAGTTTTGTTTTTATTACAAAACGGTTCTTATTTTAAAAATGACCCTCGTAATTTAAAACATAGATATGAATATTTTTTATTTCTTTTTTCAGAACAGTCCACAAGTATGTCCATACGGTTTGTATGCAGAGCAGCTGTCGGGCACCGCATTCACGGCTCCACGTGAAAGCAATAAACGAAGGTGATTTTACCATATTTTACCATATTGAATGTTTCTCGTCAAGGCTGTAAAAAAAATAATAACACGTTTCGATCCTTCTGTGTGTGCGGAAATAATTCTGCACTTTGTGTTTGCAATTACTTCTTGCAAAATCCCTTTTTATACAGAAGAGAAAAACATTTACAAAAAAATAATAAATGTGGAAAAACGCAGCGTCAGAGGAAAATTTTTCTGAGACCCCTGAAAATACCATGGATTCTTTATTAATGATTAACATGCAGAAAGTCCGATATTGCCTGAATTAGATCTTCAAATGATCTCACAAGTCAGACTTCCCTGGTGCTATTTTTTTGATTTCATTCGTACTATTTTGCAGTTTCTGTATATAATGAACGATTTCTCAAATATCATTAAAAAGTGAAGTAGAATTAATTTATTCATTAAAATTCTTCCTTGTCCTAAATTAATATGGCTCAAAATCAAAGAGGTGAGCATTTTCAGTTTTCGGTTTTCGAAAAAATAAACTTGCATTAGAAAATTAGTTTATAATTTTTACATAGATAGTGCCTTGTGTTTTCTAATGGTTCTGAAAAGGGGCACGCAAAAAACCTGTTAATTTTTTAGTTATGGCATAAAATAACAGAAATGGAAGTAAATATTATCATTTCGGAACGTTTTTTGAAATTGTATAAAATATGATGTAATTAATTTAATTTATTATTCCTTTTAAAAAAGTAAAGCAAAACATTGTTCTCAATTAGATAATATTTTTGATCAAAATATTTAAACTTTGAAATATGGATTTTTACGAGTATTTGTCGTGATATCGTGTTAGGTGTGAATTCACAAACGAAACTTTAATTTAATATTGTATATTCAATTCAGATTATGATGCAAAAGGGCGATAATGTATTTATTTATTTATGTACAAACAATTTAAGATAAATAAACTAATGTTGATTTACTTTCCCTTTTTCCGACGTTCCCGGAAATGACGGTCGCGTTCCCTGAATGACGATTACGATTATTGTTTACAATTGACACAAAGAAAACTTTTTCAGCAGTATTAAATCTTCATTATACTTTAGGAATTATGACTTTTTGGTCAATTACACAATATTTAATATAATAATATACCAATTGAGTCTTACAAGGAAATCAAAAATAAAGAATCACAATCTTTCTTTACTTCTGAAATACATTACTTTGCAAGACATTTCTCAAAAGTCATGGGACACATCAATTTTACAGAAAAATGAGGCATTCCCATGCAATTTAAATGTTATCGTTCATCTCAACATTACACAACAGATCGCTTGCATGCTTGTAGGAATGGCTCAAAAAAGCAGCTTTCGGATTTCGAGATGAATACAATTGATATTATCAGAAAAAATGGAAGGAAAGATTCCACGACCTGGATTCGAATCAGGAATCATGAGTATCACACTCATTGCCTCTACCAGTCGTGAGAGGTTCTTGGGCCAACGTAAAGAAGGTACAGCAAGGCTGTCACCCGGTGTTCTTAAAGATTACCAGGTAGTCAAGATGCAGGCCACTGATAGGATGAGCACCCAACTTGCAGATCGGTAATTTCTCCTTTCCAACCAATCAAAACATTTGATGAGCACATGTACGAAATTATAAATGGAAACTGGAGATGAAACTGGGGATACTCCAATCATAAGATAATGATAATATCAGAAAAAATGGAAGGAAAAATTTCACCAGGAACTATAAATCTTGACTACCTGGTATCATTTTCCTTCCATTTTTTCTGATAGTATCATTTTCTTAAGATTGGAGTATCAACTTCAGTTTTCATTTATAATTTCTTAGGAATACAATTGTCGGGTAATACCTTGCAGGCAAAAGTGTTAGAGATACCTCAACTCTGCTAAACATCTCCAAATCATCCGTTCAAAACGCCGGACGTGGAAAGATAAGGGTCCGAACAAATGTTCAGTTCAGGAGCGGAAGACCCAAGATTATGTCGGGCAGACACCGAAGGGCACGTGTCTTCCCGGACACGTGCTTTTGAGCTGGAAAAGGGATAAACGCTCAAAAGCACGTGTCCAGGAAGATCTTTCCTACGGATACACGCACTTCTGGCATCTTCACCAGAAATCGTCGTTATAGCCGCTAGGGGATCCCCATTTTAGTTGAACATTCTGCCTCTATACACGGTTCCGTCGTTATAAGCGTGTCGCTATAACCGATATTTTTTAAAGAATAACTCATGAATGTTCATGTGCTCTTGGTTTTATTTTACGCCATACCGCAGACCCAGTGGTGCAATTGGTTATCGCGTTGGCGGTCTGAGCCAAAGGTACTTGGTTCGAATCCAGGCTGTAGAATTTTCTTTGCTATTTTTCATCAACGATATTTTTTGCTGTCATTTAGATAGGAAACCAAACTGAAGGGAAAAATCTGGTCGTTATATCCGGTTGGTCGCTACACCCAATGTCGTTATAAACGATTTCGACTGTATTTTAATGAAGAAATTAATTTAAAACAAACAAACATTTATTTCAGAAATGTTGGGGATCCTTTCGAGTTTTTCTTTATCACACTATAATCGAATTATTTTACTGTATGAGAAAATTGTCATATAATGCTCGATTTTTATATGTTTATTCATTTTTTCTAGTTGGCTGTATAGAATTCGTCCGTCGGTGGTTCACACGCCTTTCAAGAAATACAATTCAGGAAACGTCAAGTGTGAATATAACACCAATGAGCCTAACCCAAACCAAGTAAAAAAAAATATTTAAAAATAATTTTTGAATTACTTAAAATGGATTCATTTGCGAACAATCTGATATTTAAATACTTAAGTAGAAAGGAAGGAAATATCAGGTCACGTCATTATTAAAATATCTGCTACAAAATAAAATTTATGACACGAATTTCGTAGCTTTCTATTTCTAATCCAGGCATTTATCGTTAGTGAAATCGGTTAATATTTTGAAATATAAAAAAAAAAAAATATTCTTAGCCAAAGTGTAAAGATAAAATTCTAAACAACAGCAAAGAAAACAATTTGATATCTTCGCGTTAATAAAGGCTAGTGTCATAGCCTACAACGATAAGAGATTGTAGGCTATGAAGCCTGTGTCTCTCTCAAGCCTCTCTTATCATTGTAGGCTATGCTAGTTTGCGGTCACGCATAATCGCATGCGAAACTGCGATTGAGTGACGAATCGCACGTCGCATGTCGTATAATTAGAACCGTTTCACAATCAGCGAATTCGTAGCGGAATGCGGGTTAGAGCAAGGCCTTCTAGATAACAAGGCCCGGACAGCTCGAGCATGATGGGAATGATCATGTGATCAAAGGAGGGAAAGTTGCAGACGATCTAGGCGTTACTCAATCTTTACGCTAAGCTTACGTGCGAATGCAGATCATTTTATTATTCAGCAGAAACCATTTAAAATATAATTCTTTCACAACATATTGTAAAGAAAGCATGGATTACTAACATTCGTCAAGTAGGCATATAAATTCATTTTGTTTCTGTTTATTTAAGTCACTGACGATCCTCGACGTTTATAAGCGATCCTTCATGTATAGATCATGTTCGAGTGATAGCGACATGCAAATTTGAAGAAAATTATTTTGCATTTAATGAACTATTCATTCTAAAAATTCGAACAACATTTTAGAAGATCCAGAATAAAAGAAATTACAATCGTATTCATTTAAAACATATTGTAGTTAAATAAAAACGGAATAAACATCGAAGCATTAGGTCCTGTGAAGTAGGCCTAACTATAAATATAAGATTACCTGAAGGTATATATGAATGATTTATCTGCTATTTGCATACTACTGACTTTTATAAATAAAACAAATGTTCACACAAACAGCAATAAGTCAAAATTGGAGTTAGCCTACATCCTTTGTAATTTTTCAAGCATTTATGGCATTAAGCTCTAGATGAGAATGCTCTCACAGGCGAAAGATTTATCTACTACATCTGCAGTGCTTAATGCTTGAATCAGAATTAGAAACAACTACAACCAAAAATTTCTTTATTAAATGTAATAAATAAATATCATTAAAAATTTAAATATTTTTAAAAACAATAGAAAAGACCTACAACATTTTGAAAACAATAGGAAAACTCAGAAATGTCTATCGATGTTTTCCTTTAATTTGCAAACGAGCTCTTTTTTTTCCCTCCTTGTATTGTTTTCTCTCTTCCCTCCTTCGTGACGTTATCAGCTCATAGTGTCCGGGCCTTGTTTTCTAAGAGGCCTTGGTTAGAGGCGACAATCTCTTGAGCATATACCCAATGAGAACAATTGCACGAACCCATGGGGACAATCGCTGAAATGCACAAACGCAGTATCGTATAAACGTGTGCGTGCATATAAACTAGTTGAAGTAATAGCGATAGAAGAGTATTAAATAATGTGGGAGGACGATAATTTTAGAGAAAACGGGAAACAAGCCTTCTAAACGTTAAACACCACTATCTTTGTCAGTAATACGTAAAATTCATTTAATTGGAAATCGGAAACCAGAGACAGTTCGGTTAGGAAATTTATCTTAATGATTATTTTTTAAAATTTAATTTTCAGTTACGTTGGCATCCTTTTGATGTTCCTCGGCAAAGTGATAAAAAAGTGGATTTCGTTGACGGACTGAACACATTATGTGGAGCGGGAAATCCAAATACTCGACATGGCATCGCCATCCACATCTATGCCTGCAATGTCTCCATGGAAAACCGAGCTTTCTATAACGCTGACGGAGATTTTCTTATTGGTATTTAACTGTTTTCCTATATTTGATTAAAGAAATTTTTCGATATATGGTATAAGGTGTCCCGTAATGAATGAACGAAAATTTGGTAAATGATAGTATGGGTGATTCTAAGCAAAAAAATTGTTATGAACATGGGTCCGAATTTGAACGATAACTGACATGAGATATGAACAGAAATAAAAATGCCGCCACCAAGATCAACAAGTTAATAACTCATATTCTATAACATCTGGGATGATGAAATTTGGGAAAATAATAGGGTACATACAACTGTGTATGTCGTTAAAATTTGATCGAATTCCAATGAGTAATTTCCGAGTTACGCTTTCAACATCGTAGCACGTGCTGGTTTTTACTAGTACTAGTTATTACTCACATGTGAGCATGGTTACGATGTTCAATGCATAACTCGGAAACTGCTCATACAGATCGTCAACTTGCTTAAGTACAAGATTAACAAGAAACATATTTCCCACTTCAGAGGGCTGTAGAATGCTTTCTATTGGTCCAAATGAGATAAAATTTGAACTACAGATAATTCAAATGATGCGCTTGACATTTATGAAATAAAATTTTTAGTACAAATATTCACCAATAGATGGCACTTTAACACAAATGGTATTTCTTTGCATATGTGGAAAATGTGAAACATCATGTGCGTTACAGAGCATGCCTATTACTATTATTCTTCGGATAAAAAGACAGCAATTTCTGCACGGTTCTGCTCTGCACATCATGCTTACGTTGCCTGAAAAAGCGTTACTGGTAAAATTTTTCTATCAGAACCAGCAGAACGCCGTTGCAGGTGCCAACACACGATCATGCCCGGCTTGCTGCCCTGCTTGCCATTCCATAACTGTCACTCCATGCTTGATAAGAATTCACCACACACGAGTCCTGCCGAAACTGTTATTCCATGGGAACTTTATTGCATTTTGTTGAACAAATTTATTCGCCAATGTCTGCTGTGCAGTGATGGTGCAGTGAATTTACATTATGAAGAAGTCTGCAGCAACTTTAATTGCATTGCTGCTTGCCGAGGACGATGATAGGCCTAAAATGAATAGGAGCATTTGGTCTAAATGCTGGTTGCAAGAAAGAAAGAAATATTCTGATGTAAATCTTCTGGGTGAACTCGAAGCTAATGCAAAGGATGACTACCTGAACTACCTACGGATGAGTTCCACAAGTTTTCGAGAACTTCTATCCCAAGTTGCTCCTGTTATATCAAAACGCAACTGGCACTTCGTGCTGCACACGTATTTGAGCCAATCAGTGCGCATGCGCATGTCATTCCGGGAATGAATAGCGCCATACACGGTCAGTTTTTCGCTTTTTCATGCCATGAATGACAAGCCAAAATCAAACAGATTGAACTTGTCATTCCTGGAATGACAAGTCATCAGTTTTGGAATGATTGCCCCACACACGATCGTTTTTGGAATGAACAGTCGAACTGAATGGCTAGGCAGCAAGCCGGGAATTCCGTCGTATGAAGCGGATATGAAGAGGCCCAATGACTTCATGTGCACTACGCAAGATGATACAGAAATTCGAAATAAATGGGCAACTTGCCATTCTTCCAGGTAGAGGACGAAAGCAAATCCCGTCTTCTAGCGTCGAAAATGTGGCTATCGCGGTCGTTGAAGCCAGCAGTCAGTCGCCGCATGCTAGTGTGAGTGTGCCAGTTGTTTCCCGTGTATTGGATATGCCGTATTCCACTGTACGAAAAATCTTACGGCGGATTTTGCATTTATATCCCTACAAAATCAAGTCGGTGCACCACTTGCAGGACGGGGATTCAGAGTTTCGTACAACTTTTGCACTTCAGTTCCTTGCTCGAATGGTGGTTGACATCACTTGGCCGTGGAGTGACGAAGCCCACTTTTGCCTCAATGGGCAAGTTAACAATCACAATTGTCGAATTTGGACAGCGGACTACTCTCACGCTATCCAAGAACAACCCTTGCATCCTTAAAAAAGTGACAGTTTGGTGTGGTTTTACGGCTGCCTTTATCATTGGACCGTATTTTTTCGAAGAGATAACTGCAAATGGATTCAAAACCTGTACCGTCACAGGACAACGGTACTGTCATATGCTGAGGGATTTTGTAATCCCACGACTGCAACAGCGTGGATGCCTTCAGGACATCGTTTTCATGCAGGATGGCGCACCTCCTCACATTGATCGTCGTGTAAAGCAATTTCACAGATGCACGGATGATCAGCCGTCACTTTCCAATGGCATGGCCTCCTCGTTCGCCGGATATCAACCACTGCGGCTTTTGGTTGTGGCGTTTCCTGAAGGACAAGATCTACCGTCAAAGCCAGCATCTGTGCCAGATCTGAAGGACAACATTCTGCGCCATGCCCTTGATATTCCGACAGACTCACTCCGGCCAGCTATGGATAATATGGTTCTGCCGTTAGAGCACATTATTGAACATGAAAGGGGACACATTGAGCTGCTCAGAGCTGTTGCAATGCTACTTTATTATGTTATTTCACATTGATAAAGCATATGAAATGTGTTTATGTGTATTACAGCGCCACTTATCGACGGATTTTTGTACTATTTTTTTTTTTTATTTAATAAATGTCAAGCGCATCATTTGAATTATCTGTAGTTCAACTTTTATCTCATTTGGACCAATAGAACGCATTCTACAACCCACTGAAGTGGGAAACTTATTTCTTGCTAACCCTGTATACGATACTAATCATAGGCAACATAAAAAGATGTAAATTTGGTACACAGAGATCGATAATGTCAGAAGTAGATATACAAGAGTAGGCCTATACGCCATTATCTCTTTCGTCAATGTTAGAATCCCTGTTGATGCTGCCTATATGCTATTCATTGGGTCGCTTTCGGACCGCATGTCCCAACATTTCAATACTGATGATCGTTTTCCTTGACGAACCCAAGAAAGCGGGTGATAATTGACGCTTTTTATGAAATGAAGGCGATTAATTCTACAATGGATGGGATTTTATAACTTTAAATTTTGATTTTATGACTATAACTTCAAATTGTGATTTGTATTTTCATCACAAGATTAATTTATATATTAATACAGTTCCACAATTGGGAACTTTGAAAATTACGACTGAGTTTGGAAAAATGGTCGTGGAACCTAATGAAATATGCGTGATACAGGTATAAAGAGCGCGGAAAACATTTACAGACATTTAATTCATTTAATAGACCTAAACTAATTCGCAATCAAAATAATTTTATTTTTCCATAGCAAGGAATGCGGTTCAATGTCTATGTCGAAGGCGAAAGCCGGGGATACATTCTTGAAGTATACGACAACCATTTTGTCTTGCCTTATTTGGGACCCATCGGTAAATAATCGGAAATGAATGTTTCAGCATGTTCTCAAAATTTTTATATTGTCTTCGTTAATTATTAATTGGGGTTTTCTATAAAAAACTTCAAAGGTGCCAATGGATTGGCCAATCCTAGGGATTTTTTGACTCCTCAAGCTTGGTACGAAGACCGAGATGTTCCCCGCTATGATATCATTAATAAGTATCAAGGGAAGCTTTTTGTTGCAGTTCAGGTAATGAATATTTCTCAGTTTGGCTGTACAAACTTACTGGTTTAATAGGTTAATCTTAAATAGAAATATCTTTGACATTATATTTGTAGGACCATTCCCCTTTCGATGTTGTTGCCTGGCATGGCAACTACGTTCCTTATAAGTACGACTTGGCCACTTTTAATGTCATCAATTCGGTTTCTTTCGATCATTGCGTAAGTGGTAGCCTTCTTTTAATTTATCCTCTGTTTTTGGAAGTCATTAATCCTTTAAAAACGTCATTTAATCTCTTTTTATTTTTTTTTTTACTACGGTATTAGGATCCATCAATATTCACTGTCCTCACCTGTCCTTCGTTGAAACCAGGGGTTGCCATCGCCGATTTTGTAATTTTCCCGCCTAGATGGTCGGTTCAAGAACACACTTTTCGTCCTCCCTATTATCATCGTAAGGAAAATACAGTTGTCCCACTTTTTAAATTAAAGTAATATACAGTTGTCCCACAGTTGTGGGGTTTTTAAAAGCAGTCATTTAAAATGATTTTTAAAAAATTATTAAATTTCCTCAGGAAATTGCATGAGTGAATTCATGGGACTTATCAAAGGGAATTACGAAGCAAAGGTAAGACTTTAAATAGCTTCGAACATGTTTTATCACTTTCTAGCGGAAAATCTCAAAACCTGATCAAAATATCATTTGAAATGTCAGGAAGAAGGTTTCCGTCCTGGAGGGGCAACTTTGCACAGTATGATGACTCCGCATGGACCCGATGCAAATTGCTTCGAGAAAGCTTCTGCTCCACAGAAACTAACGCCACAACGAGTAGCTGATGGCACCCAAGTATGTAACCATATCATTTAGTAAAATGGAACGATAATTAACACATATTCCTATTCTTCTACTCATCTTAAGGATTCATAAATCTTTTGCAATGTGATGTCTAGGCTTTCATGTTCGAGACGTGTCTCGGTTTGGCTTTGACGACGTGGGGTGAACACACCTGTGCCAAGATCGATCCTGAATACTACAAATGTTGGAGTCAACTGAAGAAACACTTCTCCCCTGATATCAAGCAGATGTAAAAAATTTATGTTGTTTGACTGTTGCTGCAGCGACATTATCCAGTCTTCTTTAATACTTCCAATAAAAATTATACTTTCTAAGTGTTTTATGCTTTTCTTTATAATATCTTCATTACAAAAAAGTAACGGTATAACTAGTAAAATTTCTTTTGGTTCCACTAAAATATCACCTCTAGCAATGCAAAACAATTCACTTTGTATTCAGTCTTTCAGTTTTTATACATTGAGGAAATCCAAATTACCGAGAAGCGTTGAGAAATGGATAGTTAGTGTTTACATATTTTACGAGGCGCATCCAGAAAGTAAGTTTCCCTATTTAAAAAAAAAAAAAAAAGAACTCACACTTACAGGAACATATTTATTGGCAACAAGTACAGCAATGTTTCAGCTATTTTTCAACATAGCCACCACCAGAATTGAGACACTTGTCGTATCGTGGGATCAACTTGTGTATCCCCCTGTCGTAGAACTCTGCCGCCTGTGAATGGAACCAGCGTGTGTGACAGACGTCTTCAGCTCTTCGTCGTTGCCAAAACGCTCACCGGAGGACAGGAATTTCTTGAGGTGCAAGAAAACGTGAAAATCGCTGGGAGCAAGTTCAGGGCTGCCGCACAAGTTCAACAAGATCATCATTGATGAGGGATGGTCGCCCACTGCGCTCTTCATCATGGACACTTTGACGACCTTCGGAAAACTGCCTACACCAGCGACGCACCATCTGCTTACTCATGATGTTCGGCCCTTAGACCTGACAGAGCTGACGATGAATTTCAATTGGCGCAATGCTTTGTGCATTCAAGAACTTTATCGCCGACCGAACCTCGCAGGCGGCGGGAGAAGAAATAAGAGCTTCCATTTCGGATCATTGCTATCACGCTACTGGCACGAGGCGGGACCTGTCCGGCTGGCATATGATTGATACGTCATAGATCAGTTACGCATGCGCAATTGACACGGCTAATTACGTTTACTTTAAAGGGGAAAACATCGGGAAACTTACTTTCTGGATGCGCCTCGTACAATACTTTTAATCTGACATGAAATAAGATGGAATATTGGCATGTAAATCGTATACAAAAAAGGAGACGCCTATATTATTAAACAAATAATCTACAGTGAGTTAACGATAGAAATATATGGACAAAAGTATGGAATATGCTTCAGGGAGGGACAAAAGTATGGAATAAAAGTGGTTAATAAGGCGTTGGTCCAGCTTTTTCTTTAATAACAGCTTCAATTCTGTTGGGGAGTGACAACACAAGCTTCTCGGAATATTCAGGCTTAATGTTCTGCCAGCACTGTCGAATGGCTTTCTTTAGTTGTGGGAGATCTGTAGGCTTCTGTTCATGTACCATTTTCTTCAGTTAATGCCAGTCATTCTCAATGGGATTGATGTCAGGGCTATCGGCTGGCGATGGGAGATTGTCAATACCTAGGTCGTGCATAAAAGTTTTAATCTTCCCTGCTCTGTGACATGAATCGTTGTCATCTTTATAGACAAATGGTTCGCCCTGGAAGTGATCTTCTGCTGTCTTCATCATGAATCTTTCCAAAATTTCAAGGAACACATCGGCTTCACATTGGTCGTCAGAATTATCATTTCTCCAACACCCTTAGAAGTAGTTGATCCCACAACATTACCCCTTTCGGAAATTTGGTAGCAGAAAGAAGACAATCAGGTGAATATTTCTCGTCCGATTTTCTCCACACAAGATGACCATCATTGTCTCCATGACCAAGGCATATTTTCGTTTCATCTGTAAAGATGACTCGTTTCCAATCACTCACGGACCAACTCCTGTACGTTTTCGCCCACTTCAGACGATCTCTTTTATGTTTAGCAGTCATTCATGGTTTGGTTATGGCTTTCTGTGACCTGTAATCGTGTTCATTCAAACGGCGTCTGATTGTTTTATCGCTCAGAGCAATCCCATCTTTGTACAACGTCCACGATGAGATGAGTTAAAACGATTTTTTTCACAAGTTGAATCAGCTTTCTGTCATCTAGTTTGGATGTGGCTCATGGTCGACCGCTTCTCTTTATATTTGCTACGCTTCCAGATTGCTTGACTTTTGCTAATATTTCAGAGGCAGTTTCCTGGGAACATAGCATAATTCCTGCAATTCTCTGTTGACTGTTTCCTTTACTGTGAAGTTTAACAATAGCATCTTTTGCTGCACCAGTTAATTCTTTTCCTTTTGCCATAATGACCGCAATTTTTACACGATACCAAATTTGAAATGTGCTTCTACATCTATGGCATTCAATGATCTAATCACCAATTGATTTGCATGCTCATGGAAGATCTCACTATGTTGACAGAGATGATTATTCCATACTTTTGTCCCTCCCTGAAGCATATTCCATACTTTTGTTCATACGAGGGGAGTTCAATAAGTAATGCAACACATATTTTTTTCTCGGCCAATTTTGGTTGAAAAAGCTGGACATTTCTTGTGGAACATTTTCAAACATTTCCGCTTCGTCTCGTATAGTTTCATTGACGTCCGATAGGTGACAGCGCTATAGTGAGCTGTTAAAATGACATCTACAATGGAGGTGCGTTCCAAACAACGGGCAGTGATTGAGTTTCTTTTGGTGGAAAACCAGAGCATCTCAGATATTCATAGGCGCTTGCAGAAAAGCACGGTGAGTCGTTGGGCAAAGCGTGTGTCATCATCGCCGCAAGGTCAAGCAAAACTGTCTGATCTCCCGCGAGCTGGCCGGCCGTGCACAGCTCTGACTCCTACAATGTCGGAAAATGCGAACACTCTCATTCGAGCAGATCGACGGATCGCAATCAAACACTTTTGACAGATCACCGGCTCGTGACTATAATAAGTGGAGGGGCACAAATACAAAATTTCAGGTTCTTAGGCCTTGACTTGTATTTGGAGCCTCGCGGCCCCTGCCGAGGCCTCAGAGGTCTATATCAATTTTAGTGTGTAATAGCTAAAATTTTAAGTAACACCTTATAAATATAAAACATTTCAGGTTTCTGAACTTCTGGTTTAAATTTTATAGCTTGATTTGAGATTGAGGCCGCAAGGCCCCTGCCAAAAGACTTATATAATTTTTAAATACCACACTATGATTAAACAAAATTTCAGGACCGTAGGCCTTTCCGTTCAAATTTTATAACTTTAATTGTATTTGAGGCCGCCAGGGGCCCCGAGGTAGATACCAGTCTCCTTGTATATTGTCTATAATTTTTAAGTAACGCACTGTAAAAATATAAAACTTCAAGTTCTTAGGCCTTTTTATTATTCAAATGTTATAGCTTATTTGTGATTTGGGCTTCAGCGCCCCTGTGGAGACCTAAGAGCCTTATACCAGTTTTTCGTGTATATTAGCTAAATCTTTTTTATTAAACTACTATAAGTATATGAATTTTCATATTTCTAAGCCTTTTCGTTCAAACATTATAGCTCTGTTTGTGTTTAGGGCCCCTGTCAGGGCCCCAGAAGACTATATAAGTTTTAGTGTATAAGAGCTAAACTTTTAAGTAATTTTCTATAAGTAAACAAAATTTCAGATTTCTAGACCTTTTCGTTTAAAAGTTGTAGCTGGGGCCTGTGGGGCTCTGCTGGGGCCTATATTACTTTTTTTGTATTTTTGCATTTTTTTTTAGTAACACACTATGAATATACAAAATTTCATGTTCCTAGGCCTTTCCGTTTCCAGGCCCCTGACTGGGTTCTAGAGACTTATATTAGCTTCCTTCTATATTAGCTAAATTTTTTGGTACCAAATTAAAAATATACAAAATTTTCAGGTTTCTAGACCTTTCCGTTCAAAAGTTATAACTTGATTTGTATTTGAGGCCTCGGGGTCTTCTTGCGGGCCCCATAGGCCTACATCACATTTATTGTATATTTGCTATATTTTTTTAGTACCACACTTTAAATATACAAAATTTCAGGTTCCTAGGTCGTTCCGTTCAAATGTTATAGCTTCAATTAGATTTGGGGCTTCGGGATCTCCGGCGGGGTCCTAGAGGCTTATATCATTTTTCTTGTAGATTGGTTTTAATTTTTTAGAACCGCACTGCAAATTTACGAATTTCGGGATTTTTGCCCACTTTGTTCAAAAGATAAAAAAGGAACCATGAAATTCATACAACTGGCCCCTGAGGGGCCCCGGGCCACCGAAGAGGATTCGCTACATTTTTCGCACCGTCCTCTGTATAGGGTTTACGTGTGTAGAAAATTTCAAGCCTCTAGGTCAATCCTTTCAAAAGTTATGGCGTGTGACATACAAGTTACATACATCTGTACCGACGTTAATAGGGTTTTAGATGATGCTAAAACCCTAAAAATTATATCCTGAATACTCTCTCGACCCACGGTTAAAAAAAAACTTGCTGGAAAGCCATTTCGTCGGGTCCAAGATCTCGCATAAGCAGTAAATTGAGTTCAACGAAAAAGACTACCGTCTGGCTTGAAAGGCTACAACTTTGCTTAGATGTCGGGGGAGAGTACTTTGAAGGATTTTGGTCATTGTTATGTTTTTTGTATAAATTTTTGTATAATTATAAGCCTCCCTTGCATAATTTTTTGACCCCCCCCCCCCGTACTTAACTCACAACTTCTGTCGGATTGTTTCGTTCAAAACTTGCAATCAAATATTAACCCACTTCCCTTTGGTCAAATGACTCCAAATATGGCATACTGATTCATTTCCGGTGACATTGCAAGCCATGATAAAAAATTTCAAAATTCGAATTCTTAAAAACTGACTTTCGTTTAATTTACTCCTAAAGGATTGGGCCACCTCTTAAGGTTTTCTTCATTTTTCACATATTTATAGCAAAAACATGGGTTGAAATTGATTACAAATTCAAGACTAAAAAGTAAATTATGCCTTTCACTTAAAAAAAAGTCATTTAAATTAAATTTAAAATTTTTTAAATGAAAATACTGCATGAAGTGTTTATTAAAGTATTAAAATACGAAAAGAAAGAAACACATAAAGAAAGAATATAAAATCATATTTATCAAACAGTATTTAATTTTTATTAAACAAGCCACCACACTTTTACCTTATTTTAATTTTATTAATTCCTATTATTATCTTATTTATTTTATTATTTCAGGACATCTTTTAACGTAAAAGTATGTGCTTAAAAATATTCTTTCATTTATTGTTTTTTTTTATGCATAATAAAGGAGGTGCTTGTATTTGGAAGATACCAAAACGCTGTTACCAAGTGTGAATAAAGGGGGGGGGGGGAGCAACAACGGTGATATATTTCCTACTTCTTCTCCCCTATTACAGGGCTTCTCCTACGTTCTGCGCATGCTCAGTGATCCAGTTCCTTCTTGACGGTTATTTTAAAGCTCAGTTTGAATCTTCGTGCTGGAAGACAACAGACATGTTTTTGGCATTTCCAGGATAATTTTCTTAGTAAGTTTTACTCTTTTTGTCCTGTATGTGAATATTTAAATAGTTCTTTTAAAATTCAAATTAATTTAGAGATGTACATTTTTTTTATATACTTAGATTTTTATCTTGCATTTCTTTTTAAATTAAATCTTTTAAACAACTTCCTCTTCGCGTTCGTGGTAATGACCGTTATTTTTGCATATAGGGCTAATATTTCAAAGTTTAATTTTTATTAGGAGCTCGAAATAATATTAAAATACTTAGACTTAATATATTAACGCAATTCAATTTATTTTTTAATTATAATTTAGACTAGTATTTTCTTTCTCCAAAGTTATTAGTCCTCAGTAAGTTAGTTCTTATTAAAGCAAAATTTTCACATTACTTTATAAATTTGGAGGTAATTTTGCTTATGGGAAGTGCCGTACTGAATAGCTTTCTCGGTTCCACGGAGATACTTTTCATTATAATTTTCATTGTACGTTTAAAATAAAAACCGTTAAGTGTGTTCAGCCATTAAGTAAGCCTACGAGTTGTAAAATCCGATCACTTCGGCACCAAAGTTTAAGAGGAGTATTCATAAACAAGAACAGCGGTTTATTCTTACAGATATTTAAGAGGAATATTAATGTAAAAAGCACAATTTCATAATTCACGTGACTCAATTAATACTCATACATTGAACTACTAAGGTGGGTGAACCACTTGTACCGACTTCTGCGAGGCCCATTAAGATGGCGGATGAACGTGTAGAATGGAAATTAAATACATCTAAACGTGTATTTTCATCGTTATATACCCGTGTCCTACAGGTATACATATAATTGTAAATTTAGACTTAATTTTAAATGCGGTTTGAAATGAAATCATGCTGACGCATTTACAAACTTATTTAATTTCTCGAGTAGCTAATTATAGGTGCCCTTTCACGGAGCTTGTAATTAAATTTATTCATAATTCCCAAGTTAATTTGGGAGGCTTATAGGTGTTTAAAATTTTTTTTCTAGTGGTGTCGACTTCTATCTACCAAGAACTGTGGATCCGGTCCCGTACCAAGACTGGTGGCTCTGATGTTTTTTCCCGTTCGACCCATGAATTCGTCAGATGATGGAATGCGCAATCTTTTACAAAAGATGAGTATAGATTATCCTTTCTTCCTTATCCTTTCTTGTGTGAGAGCCATGTTTTCCACTTAGGACAACAAAATTACGGTTGACACTCAAACACTTAGCGATAGGGAAGCCGTAATCCCCCCGTCCTAACTCCCCTCAAACACAAAACAATTCAACACACTTGTGGAAATATGGCTCTAAATCTTGTTGTATCGTTAGCGTACTTGGGGATGCTTAATCTTTAATTTTTAAGCACAAACAATCACAAAGTAATTTTAGTTCTAATTCATGATGGGCGGGGGGTTAATTTTATAATTGGGAGTTTGAAAATTTTAGATTTAAGATTTTTTGCTTTCAGCTGACTCAGGTTAACTTCCAATTAAAATCCAATTGAGGAAACTTAAACTACTGAGATATTTAATATTAAGAATTAAATTAAATTTTTAAATATTAATATTTTAATCTACAAATTAAAAAAAATTCTATTTCTTTAATATAGCCAAAAAAAATTCTTTTTGGAGAGCTTTCTTTAACATTTACCTTAGTTTCCAATTAATTGTAAGCATTATTGAAAAGGCCTTTCTTTGCTGCATAAAAGTTAAATTAGCACAAATTCAAGTAAGACTACTGAAAATTATGACAAGTTAGCAAAATTACTTAAATGCATTTCGTGGGTGACGATTTACAAATTTGATGGAGTGCCGAGACGATTGTGACGAGTGTGACATTGAGCTATGATGACAACTTAGTGGAAGAGGAACTACGATGGAATGGGTATCTGGTTGGTTTTAGGGAAATGGTAATGCTTTAGCTTTAGGAAAATCATCCAGGCAGATACCCCGACGAGGGACTCTTAAGGTGTAATAGTTAAGTTTTGGGGCACATTCGTGGTTGTCTGTGCTGTGATTACCAAATAATAATAATCTGCATTTAAACTTTAAGCTAAAGTAGATTGTAGGTTAATTATTAAAAAAAAATTAAATTTTGGGATAATTCTCGTGCGCGCCCCCCCCCCCCCATTCGTGAAAATTAAAAATTTTTTCCCCATGTCAATTTTTAAATTCATTGCAACTGATTTCATTCTATAAAAGAGAAAATACGGGTATGTAACGTTTTCTTAACGGGGGACCACGGGTGTGTAAAGGGAAATGTTTGGTAATCGCAAAAATTTGAACGTAGTAGCTAGTTTAGTAGCTTAAATTTAGGTAGGGAAAGGTGGACCACTTTCCCTCCACGTGGGACCCTCAGTAGTCCGAAGAGGACAGCAGCGCATGAAGATAGGTGCTACAAATAAAGGACGGGGAAAGACCTCGCTATTCCTTTATATTGAAAGTGTGTGTCGAAGGTCTTTCAGGGTATCTTAGTGTGCTAACTTTTCAGGTCCAGAAGACAACTTTTTGGCTGCTGAAGACGACGACATTACACAAATACATATACACTCAATAACATGCACTTTATTATAAGTTAGTTTTAAGTAGTTCTAGATTTAAGTAACACTTAAAATTCAAATTTAAACGCTTATAATTATTCCCTGTCCCCATAGCTTTTAAAATAATTTTTTACACATTCTAAAAATACTCAAAGAATTTAATATATATTTTTTTAAACTTTAGCGGTTGCTGTCTATCTCGGTTAATGAGGAACCGGGGCGGACAGCAAACACAGGATAACACTTAGCTATTACTGCCTAGAAACTATGGCTCGGTGATGAGTGAACCGTGTCAAGGCAGTAAACACAGGACCAGAACTTTCTGTAGACACGTCAATTAGCGTGTTCTACTGCACTCTCCCTTAATGTTGATGTGAATCCATAATGCTAGTTTGGTTTCATTTCAACAGCCCTTGTACCATGCCTTCTCAGGCGGTATGCATTCTGCTGCATACTGGTGCTGACCCATTTGTCGATCTGTCTATCTCGATCGCACATTACTAACCATGGCTGGTCTACCAAACAAAATATGACGTCGGATTTCTACTTAGGATCCCATACGACCCGATTGTCCCTGAACGGTGACCAACCAATAATAACATTGTTAGGGTTGTTAGGTAAAAGCGTTATAAATGTAAATTACTAACTTCGTGGTTTTTTTTTCCTCATGGTACAAGGCAAGGGTTACACACTGTTTGTAGGTAACTAATTACCAATTCGTAAGTATTGGTAAAAGCGATCTTAGTTTGTAGACATTGTGCGTACAATTTGGTTCCTGCGTGTAAAGGGAAGCTTACTGTCCGGCAATCTGTGTTCTTGATTTTAAGATCTGTATGTAGGTTTTAAGGTTCGTAATGGTGAGTAATAGAATATTTAATCTAGATAAGTTTATATTTATGCATTTTAGGACTAAGTTAATGTTTAAGTATTTTTAAGAGTATTCTGAATTTTTGTTATAAACAAATTCTGATACTTTTTTCCAAATTTTACAGGTTAAAAAATTCACTTTGGATGAGTACGAGGTTCCAATCTAATCCTGCGGGAGCATTTTTCCTAATATGCCCAGATTCTTTCCTTAAACACAGAACGTGTGGTTTAACCTATTGTACATGCATAAAGAAAACGTGAATTTTTTTCTAAGAAAAAATTTATAAATGAAGCTGAAATTATTTTTTTGTATTTTAACTTGACATGGAGCTATTAGACACTTTTTATCTAATATTTTGTTTAATATATTTAATGAACTTTATTCATAATTGGATCACGTTTTCTTCATGCAGCAATTTTGACATAAATTAATATTTGCATTTTTTTTTTGTTTAATCTTAGAGGAAGCTACCCAACTTTCGTTTCAAAATCAGAGATAAAAGTCGCAATCTCAAGATTGTAAGTATTAGTTATTTTTTTAGAAAAACTACTCTATTTTGATTTCATTGCGCATATAGCGTATTTGCTTTATTTCAGAGTCCTAATAGAGATGAGGGCGCATGAAATTAATTTCAGTAGTGTCGAATAAATCGTCTGCTTCGAAAATTTAAGAAGTCTGATTTGCAGTCAGCGTTTTTCTGCAGTTTGTGATTGTGACTTAGATGAATGTGAAAGACTTACGGAGAGCTGGATAAAAATCATCTGAAGAAGTGCTTGTGGTGTGAGTGTTAGTGTGATCAACTTGCCGTCGTGATTAAGTTTTGTGCGTCAGAATTTGCTCACATTGACGTGGCTTCGAATCCATCGTGCTATTTCCTCTAATTTCGTTTCTTCAGCTTGCAGCTTCGATATCACTGACTTCATAACTTCAAGTGACTTTTTTGAACTGTGAATGTGTGAAATAAGGAACGGGGTTCTTGTTACTGTGTGCGGGGAAGGGGGTATATAGCGTGTTTTCTTTTTCGTAAGTCGTTTCAAGACTTCTCATGAAATTAATTTGTGGTGTCGAATAAACTGCAGTTTCCTACGTCGAAAATTCAAAGGAATAAGAACAGAGTGAGCACGATTTCAGTTTTTTTTTTTGAGCCGTCGAGAGTGATCATCACATTATTGTGCGTCTTTGATTTGGCTTCGAATTCATGCTACGTCCTCAAAATTCGTTTCTCCATTTTCTGTATCATGAGTGACGACTGAGGACGTTATCAAGCAGAACTTTAGTGCTTTTTGAACTCTTGATTGTCTATATGAAATCCTTGTTTTGAAAATTGTGATCCGACTTAAGGAAAGGGGTTTGTAGTATTTTGTATGGGAAAAGGGCTATAGCTGTCAATGTTACGTTTTTTGCTTTGCTATTGTGTTCAATTTTTTATTTGTAGGTTGGAATGAAGCTTTACTTGGATCGTGCCTCATGATCGTGAAGAAATTCAACTTGAAAGTTGAACGGATCTGGTTCCCGTTAAGTGAAGAAGTTGATTTAAATTTCATGTATTCTTCGATAAGAAAACGTGACAGAACGTTTTCGATTCAACAATTTTTCCGATCTCCAGAAATTATCGAGCTAAGAGAATCTGAACACTGTGCAATCTTCACTTACGAAATATTAGCTTATACGTGGATAAAACCCTTGTTACAGTTTCAGCTCTACTCTGCTGGATGTTATTTGAGCGAACATCGGTTCTCGATCTGGCTGACTGAACAGATTTTTCTTCCTGTTGTCGCCGGATTCTTTGCACATGCTCAAGACGAATGCTTCTGAATTTGTTCCAGTGCTGTTTCCTCCGTGAAGAGACACTGGACAATGAATTTATGTCTCTGTCTGTCTGTCTGTCTGTCTGTGTGTGTGTGTGTATGTGTGTGTGTATGTATGTGTGTGTGTGTGTGTGTATTTGAGTGTGTTTGTTTGTTATTCCGGAAACTTCGAAGAGTTGGGCTCATGGGATTATAACTTTGGATATTACCAATAAATATTTCTAAGATGGGAATTAAATTTTTATTCATTTCAAGGAAAAGGGAATCTATGCATAAAGAAGCAAATTTACTTAACTTCCCTATTTAACCCCCCCTCTCCTTCTAACATAACACTTCTAATATTAACCGTAGATTTGCTTCATTATGTTCTAAGTTTTATGGTGTTACGTTTTAGATATAAATATGACTTATTTTGGTAGTATGATCAGTTGGTAAGTAAAATGTTACTTAAATCTTCTGCTACTACTTTCTACAAGTTATTCTAGATAAATAGTTTGCTGCAAGTGCGGAAAAGTTTTTACAAGCCACTGCTATCAAGGATAGTGAGTATCAGTTTATAAAGATTTAATTTTAATCTATCGGATTACAAGAATCGGGTTTCTCGTAAAAAGCTAAAATATTGTTTAGTACATGTAATTATAAACGTATGAATAAATTAATGTGCTGGTTTTAGATTTTTTTTTTTTTCCAGATGTGGATCAAACAATTAGGTGACGTTATTGAAAGTGAATTGATTGCGATGCAAATAATTAATAATAATTATATATCATATTAATATATATATTTTTTAGTTAATTTCTCCATAGGATCTTAGCTGCTTCTTTATTTATGCATTTAAGATGGTTTAAAAACCAATAAATTGTTTCTAAACCATTCTATTTTCTTGTTTAGAAATATTTAATGTGCTTTAATATTTTATGCAGTTCACTATATCAAAGGTCTCGGAAGATATTCAACATCCTCTATGACGAGATTGTCGTGAAATTCAGATGTTGCCTTTTGCAGTACCGTAGTTAAGCAGTGAAAGTTGGTCCCTCAAGAGGTAAATACAGAATTTTTCCGATCATTTTAATCTTAATGTGTTCGGCTTTAGCTAATCGTTTTGAAATCTTTAGGTTTCTTTATCGTCGAATGTTTCACTTCCAATAACCTCCAATATGACATCGACATTCAGAAAGGATCATCTTATGAGGAAGGAAAATGGATTATTAAAATAGAGAACGAGTAATATATCCTGTATTAAAAAGAATCATTTCATCCTTTTTTATTGCATTCATTTTTACTAACTGACTTTTTTTTTTTTTTTAATTTGAATATTTCAGATCGTGATTCAGACTACAACCCTCTGATGCCCGAGGACGCGGGTTCGACCCCGGCCGAGGACGACGAGGATTTTTTCAGGGGGAAAATCCTGAGATCACGCACTTCCTTCGGAAGGGAAGTAAAGCCGTTGGTCCCGTGTAGTAGTTTGCCGGCTGCATGTTAAAGAACCCTTGCGAGGCAAAATTTGCGGCCCCTATAACGCCGTCCTG
Source organism: Rhysida immarginata (assembly GCA_023313115.1). Lineage (NCBI taxonomy): Eukaryota > Metazoa > Arthropoda > Chilopoda > Scolopendromorpha > Scolopendridae > Rhysida > Rhysida immarginata. Next base: position 76,540 of record JAHWFO010009918.1, on the reverse strand, counting down.
AAATGACCATGGCAGTTGAAAAGGACGTTAATACCAAACAAACCAAATCAGACTACAACATAAGATTCATAAAAGACAACATAAGAAACAAACATTAAGTTCATAGTTATTTATAATGTACTTCCTTGCTCTTTACTTTATCGTTTAACTTTAACTTTTTAAAGTGGTTTAATGCTGAATAAGAACTTGGGAATTCTAATTCGTCGTTTTACAGGATTTTTGCGAGGAATGAATTTATAGGATTTAGGAGATTACTGGTTTTATAGGATTGAGGCATTTACTGGTTTTATAGGATTGAGGCATTTACTGGTTTTAGATTGAATTCTTAGGATACAGGCAAGTTTTAGGTAAACAGTTTATAGGATTTGTTTTCCACTTTCTTTGAAGCTTTCAAATTCGTTTTTAGCTGAGTTTTGGAATTTGGTCGTAATTTTCAGGGGAACCAGTTCACGTTTTAGTTCTTGGGTTTGTTTCGGTTGAACATGTAGATTTCTCTGGCTCTTATTCAGCATTAAAAACTTTGAATTTATAAATTTAGTTTCACTTATCTAAAGGATAAGGAATTAGATTTGCAGGCTGTAAATCCAAATTTAAATATTTGCTTCGCCCAGTATATTCTTAGATGTTTTAATGGATCATTTTTTAAAAATCTGTTGGCGTTTCTTGCTTTAGACAAAATTCAATATTGTAATAATGTGTAATAAACATAACGTTGACCTGTTTGAAATTTTGTATTCATTAATCCATTTTTTCAGGAAATCACTGGCATTGCGGTGGATTATGTAAAACTTGGTTGCCATTTATTTCAGATTAATATTGGATAAATTAGAAAAAAAAATCATGAAATTGCTAAAAATTCTAATTAAAGTATTAGGCTACTTGTGAGTTCAAAAATGTATTCATGAAAGTAATTCTGGAGTATGATACATACAGGAAGTGAATTATTTTAAGAGGTTATATGGAAATTAGGTATCATTAGGCTATTTACAACGAGAAAGCCCATTCTAATAACTTTTAAGATCGCACTTTTTAAAGTAAAAGTATACTAAGGTATAAGTAATTTTTTGTGCCTTTTACTTAAATAGGAATGCAAAAAAATTTTAAAAATGTAAACGCGTGGCGACGTCACATAAAGCACTTTAATATTAAGTATTATCTAGTGCTTTGTGAATGCAAATATGCATTTTTAGTGTAAGTACATGATGCATTTTCCTGCACTCATAAAATATTAATGGTTTAGGAAATATTAAACGCTCCACCAGTTTTATGTTGTTTTTTTTTTAATTTATGGACTCCTACTTATGAGGCACTAATTTTTATAGTGCACTTTTTAAAGTAAAACGAAGTGTTTAAAAAAATCAATTTGCATTCCATGCTTGTGCTACAAATGCAGAGTCCGCCAAAAATGTATACACACTTCAGCAAAAGAAAAACCTACATAAAAGTTGTAACTAAATTCATACAGGCATGAAGCAATGAACACAAGTCCTTTTTGACTTCTACAATTACGATAGTGAAAACAAAGTGATTACCATAAGCGTTGGGATACTTTTGAATACGGGGTACAGTTGTTCCTATGCGTTTTCCTAGCAAACGGTTATCAAGGAATCTCCGATGTCTAGGTGACAGTTGTGATTATCTTTTATCGAGATGAAAGCTTTCGATGTTGCTGTTACGGAAAAAAATTGTAGATGATATCTTGTTAAGTGTGTATACATTTTTTTGCGTATGAAAATGAAGAAAACCTGAATAGGTTGTCTGGACTGTAAATTAAAGGAAGAAAAGCTGAAGAGTATCATATCCCCTGCCGGGGATGTAAATTGAACGAAAAATAAGTTGTAAGCCTATTAAGAATTTGAATTTTGAAAATTTTTAAATTGGATTGCATTGCCATCAGAAGTGAATCTGTGCCAAATTTGAAGTCGTTTAAACAAAGGAAAGTAGGTGAAAAATAGATTAAACTTAAATGCACATTAAGATTAGGAGGTGAGGAAACTACGCCCGAAAGCATGCTACGTAAGTACAACCCAAATGCAAAAATTTACGATTACTGTGTCTTTTAGATAAACAACTGTTTTATTCAGGAAAAGAAGCAAATCATAAACAAAACATTAATCTGCAATTGTAAAGCAACATTGTTTGTAGTTTTGTGATTGGAATGAAATAAACAGTTGTAAAAAAAGATATAAAATTTTTAACATTTTAATGTTGATGCATAAATTTACAATCACCATCTTACTCGATTCAAAAATTTACAATCGGTATTTTGTATTTCCGGCCTTAGCTTTGATCACTACATGTAGACGGTCAGGCATTGTAGAAACTAACTTTTGACATTGTTGAGGAGTGATTTTCTCCCACACATTTACAACAGTCTGAATTAAGTCGTCTTTTGTACGGTTTTTTTCGGCGTACCTCCTTCATTATGTTCCATAAATTTTCAATCGAGAAAGGTCTGGGTTGTTTGGAGGCCAGTGAGGTGGAAGTGATATTTATCTTCCAGCCACTTCGTTGTTGATTTACAAGTATGAGGAATTGCACCATCCTGGTGAAATATGCAGTTGTCAGTAGGGTGGAGTTGATTCAATGACGGTATCAAACATTATTGGAGAATTTTTTGGTATCCAGATGCATTTACAGTACCATTTATTATCTTTATCTTGCCAACTCCGTGAGCGCTCATGCACCCCCATACCATTATTGTCTGTGGAAACTTGACAGTCTTTTTTAATGGTTCAGGAATGCGTGCTTCATGTTTTTTGCGACTGTTTCTTTCATCTCTATAACAAACAGAAAATCTTGACTCATCACTCCATACAATTTGATTCCAATCTTCTACAGTCCAGGAACTGCGTTGTTTAGCCCACTTCAATCGTTTCTTCATCTGTAAAGTTTTTGAATCAAGTAAGGTGTTAATTGTAAATTTATGCATCAACATTAAAACCTTAAAAATTTTATAATGGAATGAAATAAACAGCTGTAAAAAATATATATATATTTTTTTTACAGCTGTTTATTTCATTCCATTATTTGTGTGGATAATCACAAAACTGCAAACAATGTTGTCTTACAATTGCAGATTAATGTTTTGTTTTCCATTGCTTATTTTCCTGACTAAAACTATTGTTTTTCTAAAAGACACAGTGATCGTAAATTTTGCATTTGGGTTGTAATTCGCTACGTCAGTCAGTGGGAGGCGCTGCATGTCTACGGTGCTAATGAGTGTTAAAAGCTACATTTGAACTATGAGTTTCTTGCTTTATTAATATATAAGATGGTTCGTAAAATGTAGGAAAAAAATTGGTATGGAATATCGAACATCCTTTTAACAGATCACAAATTTCTATGCAACTGACAGTTATTTTGAAAATAATTTTTCACTTATTCGAAGCCATGTTTATTCTTACACCGTGATTGTGGCTAAAGATGCAAATGTGTATTGTAATTTATTAAATTTTATAAGAACTTCGCCAACTTCAATAATCTAAATTAAAAAAGTATAAACTCCACCTTTGCCAAAACTTATAAATTTATTTATAAATCAAAATTTTAAACCATTTCCAAATTTAATCAATTTAAAAAATTATTAATAATCATCAGAATATTTAAAAAAAAACAACTTTTTCTTAAACTTGCAAATTCTTTACAATTTTTATTAAATGGGCAATGGGTATCTTTTGATATCGATTTTAAAAAAGGGTTTTAAAATACTCTGATGATTATTTACAAGTTTTATAATAAGTAATTATTTTTAAAAAGTGATTTGATATCAATTTATAGGTATTTTAAGGTCAATTATTTTGAAAATACAACTTTCAGGTATTTTCTGAATCACGTGTAGCAAAATTATCTGGCTTTTGGGTGAAATATTATTAACTCGTAACTACTCGTTTTGATCACTATAACATAAGTAACTCATTTTGTATTTTTTATCTATCTGAAAAATAAAAAGAACACAATTTATAGTTTTTTGAAAAAGTTAACGAGTTTTTAAATTAAGGTATAGAATTTAGTAGTCTTTATTATATAAAAAAAACCGAGAGTTTCATGAATTTTACGGTATAAAAATTCCTTGTTCATAAAATAAAAATAAAAAAATGTTAAATACGAATAACATAATATACAGGGCGAGTCAAAAGTCTGTTACTGGGGCCCCCCCCCCCCCCCCAACAAAAATGGTGGAGGCAATATACAGGGTGATTCAGAAAGGTAGGTCAAGAGTGAAATACCATGTACAGTTTGTAGCGGGGAACAATGTTTTTCCTATAAATATGGGTCCGGAAATGCATCCTTACAGAGATAATGCAATTTGTACGAGGTAGGAATGGATGTGCGTTACCAGGACGGCAATGGTAGGGTCCATGTAAATTAGGATCTAAACATGTAAATTGTTCGTGTTCTCTCCTTTAATAGAGAGGAAACGAAACATGTAACTCCATTGTCGTACAATGGATCGCTTGACTAATGCGGAGCTGGCGGACATGCATATCGTCTACGGCGAGGCACAGGGTAATGCTACCAAAGCGGAAAGGATTTACCAACAGCGTGTGGAGAAGTCACTGATTCTGCGGACATCTTCAACATAGTTCGCGAGAATCTCGTCCGCAGACTAAACACCTGCATCGAAACTCAGGGTCGGCATTTTGAGCACCTACTGTAATGCCCTTCCTACCTCGTACAAGTTGCATTATCTCTGTAAGGATGCATTTCCGGACCCATTTTTATAGGAAAAATTTTGTTCCCCGCTACAAACTGTACATGGTATTTCATTCTTGATCTACCTTTCTGAATCGCCCTGTATAGGAAATTAGGTAGGGGCTAAACAAGGGTGGTGTCAAGTTAGACCTTTGACCTCTTGAAAGGTTCAAATCATAACGTAACTTTTTAACCGTAACTTTAAAAATGGCATTGGAAAACTTGTAAAATACATCTAAATCACCATTTTTACGTAACTTATTTCTTACCCTGTAGGTATAGCGTTGAAGAATTCTGTAGTGCACAAAGAGTTTGGAAATTTTCTTTTATTTTTTGTGTCTTTTCCCATATTGAAATTCACCTGTTTACAAAACTACCTAAATCTCAATATTAAATAATAATGAATGAATTTTGCAATAATTTCAATTTTATATTCATTGCAAGGAAAATAAAATTTGTGAGTCCAGCAGTTCAAATAGAATTTCTTCAGGTATCAGGATATCTATTTTTTTTTCGAAAAAAAAATAGATATAATAAATTGACGAAAATAAATCTTCCCATCGTTTTCTATAAAAGATACATCGCAGTCATAAATTTTAAAATTCTTTTATTCGCATATAGAGTAATTTAGAAAACATTATAGAAGCCTATCTGTTCTACAGCATACACGTTTTCGCTTCTTGTAGCACTCTAGATATGCAGCGACCCTGGCGGCTAATCGGGGAAATGCTTGCTTTAAGGGAACATTAAAGAACACTGGAAACCTATTGTCGTTTCCTCACCTCCTAATCTTACATCGTGATATCTTCATAACAATATTTTACTCTTGGCAAAGAAGACATTACCAATGCTTAGTCCTTCAATTCAAATTGATCATATTCTTATATAATTCTTCTCAAAATTACTTCCATGATTAACTATAGAAAGAATTTATACTATGTCATTAAAATTTAATATGGAAAAAAATTTTGTATTTTTGTAAAAAAGATTTATTTGTCACGTATAGTCACGGTCTTGATTTTTATCGGAGTAAAAAGACTGTATTTAACAATGAAAAAAGTTTGATTAGGCAAACAATAGAATAAATAATTCAAAATACAAAGATTAAAGGCAAATATCTCCATTCATGAATCTTTGAATAGAATAAGTGAAATATTATTTGAGATGAAATGAATTTCCACAAAGTGAAAGTTCCTCTAACGCGACGAAATCAAGGCGATTCTCTTGAGGGGAGACGTTTGGAAAGGAAATGCTGTAGGCAAACGTATTTCCAAACCCTAATATATAGCAGAACTACCAATTCGAACGTGCAGTGGCGTGCAAGTACTGATTATGATGGCAGCCTATACCATCACTCCATAACCTCCGAACTGACTCCGTTCGACGCTATTGCTAGGTGTGGAACTTACTTACCCCTTGCTTTCTCCTAACCCTTTGATCTTTCCAGGCTGAAGCGGGATTCGTCGGAGAATATGACCCAGCCCTACCATGAATATGTCCGTCGTGCTATCCGGTGAGCCAGGGCCAATGGGAGCCCGATCATGCGAAGTCGCCTATAGACTGTGTGCCTCGAAATAGATATCCCCGTAGGCGCTGCTAAGTCTCTACCAAGAATCCCTATAGTGGGTTGCCTGGCATTTAGGACGAGAAATCGGCCATTCCGGGATGTGGTTTAACGTGGATGGCCACTTCTGGAACGACAATGGTTATTTCCTTGTTGTTGAAATGCACTCGACAGCCTGGAGATAACGCTTCTTGAAATGTGGAAAGTTTGCGATTCTTCCACTTGGGATTGGCCTGCCTCAAGACATCTCCAAGAATTCTTCCTCTTGCCACATCACCCAAATGAACACGAGAGGCCATACTTTATCCTTCAGTAACCAAACAGATGCGAAATGACACTGTTTGCTTTGCTGTACAAAATCACAGTTAAATGACACTGATGTCTATTCTTAAAAATAAATGAATGAGAATAGTCCAACAAACAAATCATGAGAATCGCTCCTGTAGCGTGATTCTTTGCATGGCGTTACTAAGGGTGAGATCAAAAACTCTCACCGGTGAGAAGGGTTAGCGTCTGGTCGGTCAGAAATCCCGGTGAGAAACCTGTCATTTTAACGCGGTCAAAGACACCAGTTAGTGCTGCTATGCCTAACCGGCTATCTAACCGTCCTCACCGAGAAAAAGACGGTTAGCCCAGTGAGAAATTACGTCATCATTCTCTCACCGGTGAGGGTTTTTGACCACAGCCAAAGTTCATCAGTCTATCAATGATTACATTCGCCTCATGGCACAGGTCTTTTATTTCTCGTTAATATTTGTTGCTTAAAGTGCGCTTTGTTCAACAAGTGCTCAAGCAACATGTCAAACAAGAAAATATTGCGATTCCTCTCAGGAAAATTAATTTCGCATTAACTTCAAATGTAAGGGCCACCAATTTAACAGTATTTCATTTAACAGCAACCTCATTACGAGGCTAAATTTTATTCCAGCTGGTTTCAATGGTAAGGCAGTGATTGACAGTTCTCATGATTCGCTGGTTGGAGTATATCTGTCGTAAGGGAATTTCTCAGTGCCATATTTCAACATCAAGATAAAATCGGATATACGCCTTTTGCCAAAATATTCTAGAAATAGAAATAAGTATTAAATAATAAATGATATTATAACTGGAGATAAGCCTACCAAGCATCAGGTAAAGATTTTTCTATAGAAAAATGGAAGGAAAAATTCTGCGACCTGGGTTCGAACCAAGAACCTCGGGTGTCATGGCCGACGCCTCTACCAGTTGGTAGGAGAGATTCTCGATCTGTGAGCCAGGTGCCCGCCTCCCATTTTGCTTTCAACCGTGGGAAGAGTTTAAGACGTCTTGAAACAGCATGGCTGTCCGGGTGTTTGCGTTAGCCCAAGTGGTAGAGGCGTCGGCCATGACAGCCGAGGTTCCTGGCTCGAACCCAGGTCGCAGAATTTTTCTTTCCATTTTTCGATAGAAAAATCTTTAGAAATAAGTATTATTTTGTTAAATATTTTTGGCATTAAATTCTTTCTAGTTATTTTTTTAAACTCTTCATGATTTTCAATTAGAAAAATAATAAATAAAATAATCAAAATAAACTAAAATCGAGGAACTACACTCGTATATCATACTGGATTACTCATAAATATATATAAACCACGGAACTTTACTTTTCCTCAATGTTTTTACTTAGTACTAGATTACTGTTTAAAATTACACCAGTCTCTGCATTTAAAATATATGCAATTTTTTAATAATTTATTTACATTTTATGATTGTGACAGTTTCCTGCCAAACGGTTTACTTTGGATTTATGGCTGGTCAAGCAGAAGCAACTAGAATGCTCATGTATCTACTAGCAATATGGAATTGCAAAATTTTTTTTTACATAATTGGAGAGGAGGGTGTATTGCCCTGATAAAACGAATAGCTGATACCTGCAAATGCAGATAGAAGGAGCTGCACATTTGTTATGGATGGGTATAAGCCAAGTGAGATAAAAACAATCGATAAGGTTTATCAGGATATATTATGATGAAGACGGTTTAGCTGTGGAAACGTATATACAGATGGATTAATAAATGCATTGTGGATATGCAGTCTCCTTCCTTTTAATTTTGATAAGCGTTCCAGTATTTTATATAAGGTTTTAATTTGCTCTACTTAGGAAAAAAAAAAGTTCACTGCACTCTAACGTTAAAATCCTCATTAAAACGTTAAAAATGAAGGAAATCTCAGTTGATCTCTGGTTTCAAGCTCTCTGTCGTAAGCTGTAAGTGTATTCATAAGAAAACAAACATCACTCTCTTGTTCTGAAAATCACTGATGTAAATATTGAATCCATTCATTCACACGCCCGAATTATGAGAGTCAAATGAAATCTAAGCCTTGTTGGTTTTCATTAACAGGTGCAGGGACAGATAGTCACTGTTAGCTTTAGAAATAATGCATCCTATATATCGACAATCTGGTTAATGTGAGTGCTAAAGTGCAAAATTCGGTTGAAACCCATCACAAGATGAAGTGAAATACAGTCAAGCGGGAAGTTCGAGTGGATCTATCAAGTGTTCACGGATCAACTGTCGCGGAATCGAATATTAGTCATGGATATGCAAATCGCATACGTACAGCATGCGTTGTAATTTCACAACAAGTCTGCGAGCCTTAAAGTTTTTATCTTTAGGGAATCCAGCCATTCATTACTTAACCTTTGGAGAACTATTTTGACTTCATCATAAAGTCATGCAAGTGCCTTAATAAATTGGAGTCACCATGGTATTTAACTTAATCGCTACACAAGATTGTGTTTTTATTAAAAGGTTAATTAAGAAATACCTATTTAAAAATTTCTTATTTAGGGGAAGAATCTGAAAACTTCGAATCGCAGACAGATTAGGATGCAAATTAATACGGCTCTCAATGTTTAATGGATGATGATGTTTAAAAACTGCAATGTTGTTACAAATATCCAAAACATGAAAATATAATTTGAGTTTATTCTAGCCCCTTTTCCATAACGACTAACAAAGCCATACTAAGCACAATTCAATGGACCATGAGCCTCACTTGATGTATTTATTTTGGCTCACCATCTATATTTCTAGACCAATTTAATGAGATTTTTAGATCAAGGCAAAAAAAAAACTGAAAGACAAGGATCATTATACTGCCTGAGTTGTGCACCCCTACTTTAATGGGGATTCGTTTTTGATTACATTGGCTCCAATCCCTAAATTAAAAAATACACATCTAGAAAGTAACTCTGAAAACCGAACTGCTATTTGACAGTTCCATAAAACAAGTTGAATCATCACTACTTAAGATAACTCGGTAGTTATAAAAATTTTTAATGACCGAGTTTTACATACAAAAGAAAACAGAACACATGGTAAAGGAATGACTTTTTCCTTAGTGTGAAACACATTGAAAGCGAAGGAAACACTTTTTAATTTTAAAGGAAGAACCCGATCTACTTTGTTTATATTTCCAATGAGTTTCTCTTGCATTGCATAACCGTAGGACAGGCGTTCTTACGTTTCCGTCCTCTTCATTCGAACGAGTCGATGAGTCAATTGCTTCATCCGTTCTGGTGTGGTCCCTCCAACTGAAATGAATCGAAAAACTAGGAGACAACCAGGCGTCTACGATCACGTTCTCTTTTCATCTCTGTGAATCACCTTTAACCCACCGATCTGAGCAGTCTCTAATAATCTTCCTCTTTACTTTTAATACTGGACTCTATAATTTTGGCCTTATCTATAGGTAAGACTAGCTATCTTTAAAATTAAATTTTAAATCGATATGAGGCTGCATGAGAACGTAGTTTTCTAGCTGGAACAAGTAAAAAGAATAAATTGAAGTCTTATTTGGAATTAAAGGTAGATTCACATCTCAACATGAGAGGTTGGGAATAATGAAAATTAAAATAAAAATGAGAAATAAAGTAATTTATTTAGTGTAAAATTTTTTACCTTATTTCCCATTTTTATTTTTCATTTTCATAATCTTATGTTGAGACCAATCTCCTTTAATTTTAAAAAGAATAAAGATGAAGAGTCACTCTTTAGAACCTTTATATAATAAGTTGTCCATGTTTATTTACGTGCATATTAATGAATTTCGGCTTACCTCTCTAAAGTAACCGAAACGTATAAGCTTATTCTCGTTAATTGTAAGAATTTTTTTAATAAAATTACTATTTCAGGTTTTAGAAACGTTAATAGAACATCTTCCTTTTACTTTATGAAATTTTCAGGGGAAGTAAATGTTTATGTTTCTAATAAAAATTATACCTTGAGGTAGGTATAATTTAAGCCTCAAAAATTTACTTAATAAAAGAAAAGAAAAAAATTTCTTTTCACAATTAGACCAATTTGTAGCTACACTAATTAAGAACATTTTAGCAAAATATAGGGGAAAGGAGGGCATAACGGACCTGTTAATTTTAGGGTTATGATTCTTTTTTTTTTTTTTTTTTTTTTTTTTTTTTTTACAAACACACATTAGTTATTCAATTTTTATTATATTATTAAGAAACAAACAAATTCAGATTTTTTTTATTTAAAAAAAAGAACAAAGTTGCATTTGGTCCATATTGCTCACTTATACGGGGCACATTGGACCATTCACTTGCAATTATCCTACAGATGAAATTTTTAGTTTTTTCAGTTACAGATGCACGTTTATCACGAGCCCACTGTTTGCACGGATGCTTAATTCTTCTTTCTTTACCTCATTTACTGCATGTCGTAAGTCATCTTCAAGCCAAGATTGGCGATTTTATAATTCCTGACCATTGTCTAATAAAAGCCAAAAAAAAAAAAATATCACTGATCATATACAGGGTGTATCAGGTTCGATGGTCATAAAATACCTAGCGTGATCCTTTGCATGATTACAAACTTAAAGTTCCTTATGCAAAATGTTCAAAACTCAAATGTTAAGGGTCTAAACATCACGCGAAGTTTGCTGAAAACCTGTCGAAAACGTCATTTAATCTCAACAATTGCCGCCGATTTAATTGTAACCGCCCCTTTGAATTTAATGAACTGCGGAAAGTTCATAAATGACGTAACGACGCAATTTAAATTTTGAGTTTTCGACATTTTCGATAAGGAACTTTAAGTTTGTAATCATGCAAAGGATCAGGCTAGGTACTTTATGACCATCGAACCTGATACACCCTGTATATAAAATCAGCGATGGACTATGTCACAACAAACAAAAGTATGGAGAGAGATGTGCGTCAAAAATCTAACAATCGAGTGGGCTATTTCTAGTTAAAAATAATGTTTGACTTTTCACTTTCTCAAAAGGAACAAAAAAATAGGCAAATCTTGGAAACAGGTGAAATGGACTGTAATCCATTTTGCTCCATTGATTTTGGGCCTTTAAGCCCCACACACTATCCTTATAAAAAAAGGAGTGGTGGGAAAGGATCCTTTAAAGCTATAAGAATTAGGCCTATACCAATTAAAGGATCCTTGAAAGCTTATACAAAATTACCAAACGTGGTTAATGCTTTGAATTTTTAATTAAAATTTATTATAAGTAATAAGAACGAAAGTTGTATGCTTACTTTAATTCAAATTGTCACCAAAACGAAAAACAAGAACCATGAGGTCGCTTCTTTTCCAACTGGGTGAAACAAACAGGAAGTGAAAGGATAATAAGTATGAACATAATAGTTACAAAAACTGACATTTTGGCACCACTTAATATAGAAAACTTGCTGTAGTCCGTTTTACCTAACAGATCCGGTACGCCCCCCTTTCTTCTACCTTTTTCATGATAATATATATGAAAAATGTATTTCTTTAAATTAATTAAATTATATGCAGAAATTCTCATAAAAAATACATACTTACAATGACTTCAAAAAATCACTATAAAATCGTCAAACATATTATATCGAATTGAAAGCCGTGTAAACATTTTTTTTGCACAGCAAACACTTGAAATCATGTTTTTTGCACAGCAAACACTTAAAATCTTAAAAAAAAATTGTGATTTTTTTTTGTTTGCTTTTATTAATCTTTCTAAGATTTACATTTTACATATTGAATCATTAGGATCGTTCACCTCTAATATATGCGATACCCGCGCAATATTTTTGTATAGTTCTAAAACAAACCAAAAACAAATCGAAGTGAAAAAACTTTTCAACAGATCACAAATGTCCTTTATCTTTCGTTTATTGATCAAATAAACCATTAATCAATGTCATTGCCCAAGGTTCTTTCCAGGTGTTCACATGCGAACGATGCGTGCTTCGATTTCGAATTTTATTTTATTTTATTTTTTTGTCAATGATCTGCTTCTTTCACTTCAACATATTCTACAAAGAATCGGGAGTCAAATAGTTGTAGTAAATGTTAACGTTCAAAATAATCCACAAAAAATCGTCATTACGAGTAAAGCTAAAAATGTAAATTTTAAAAGAATTTCGCTAAAAAAAAACAGTAGAACGTCCCTTCAGAGTAAACATGTCGTGTTCTTTCTTTCTTTCTCTAAATGAACTATTTACGGCGTAAGTTGGCTTCTCCTGACCTGATTTCAAAGTATATAATAAATTTTGAAACTAAATTTATGCAAAGGTCCCCCCCCTTTTTTTTTTTAATTTTTCTTTTGCTTTACGGTCAATCGCAAATAAGACTATTTAGTTATTTATATGCCGGTTATTTATTTATATTCCTGTAACATTTAAAAGCAAGAACTTTTTTTTCCACATATTTGAAAAGTTTGTTTACCATCGAAGCTCTTGAAAAAAAGTTTTTTTCTCTCCTTACTATATACAGAAAATTATTTATTTATTTAATTTGTTTTCAAGCGATAAAAATAAGCACAAGTGACAAGTTTCACTTTCAATCATTCTTTAATTTGTTCTTCTTTAAAAAGAAATCCTTTGGTGTTGAAATTTTTCTTAACAGAGGACGGAAAGCAAAATGAAATAAATTAAAAGTTGCATAAGTTGTAAGTTTCTTTCATCTTTTTATTTAAAATATTATCGCCTCAAAGGCAATTAAAACAATTTACTATTCTTGCAATATACAGGATGTCTATAATTAAGGTTCACATTTCAAAATGCTCTATAGGATTCAATATTGATCAGAATAATCTAAAAATTTGCATGTGTCTGTTGAGGATATGGGATATTTCTTTTTCTGTTTAAAGTAACGTAAATGGCACTTTATGACACGCTATAGAAACTTTAAATTAAATATTTTCCTGAAATGCGCCGAAATAAGAAATACAAACCTTTCAACAACAGATAATGCTAGGAGTGGGGGTTTGGTTTTTCTGCCAAGTAGTTCTCCACATGTGTGCTTTTGATCGCCCGTCAAATAATCAAAGGTTACTCTATTTCTTTCCACGCAAAATCTGCTGTGTGACAGATTCAAAGAACGTAGGTCGCACTTTTTTGTGTCTTCCGAAATTTCGTGAGTTTCTCTTACAGAAAAAAGATTAAACCCCCACCTTCTAGCGTTAGTTATTGAATTACTCTTATTGCTTATTGGTTGTAATCCTATTGGACACCCTGTGCAATACAGTAAATTATATACATACTGTTTAATAATGTTTACAAACAAATTAATATGTTTACATTAAAAAAACAACTACTAAATGCGATAGATTGATTGGGACAAATGAGTTGGATGAGTGTCCTTTCTCGCAAATCTCGGTCAATTCATCTCGGGAAATCAACTATTGGGACGACCGTATTTCCTTTTCAGTCTTCATCCAATTGCTTCTTGACAGCGGAGATTTGATAATCACTTCCCCTACCCCCATACCCGGTACTGACTCCATCCACACATAAGCTAAGGCCATACGGATTGTGGAAGTGATTGTAGTGATAGGCTAACAAACATGACAATGCATCGAATATTTCTTACTAAATTATAATTATATCCAGCAATTTTCCCTATCCAACTAAAATTAGGCCTTTATACAGTTTGAACTAAAACAATAGGGACAGATTTCAGGGGGTGATTCTTCACAAGAAAAGTAACAAAAAAGTTTATATCAACTTTTGTTTCGGAAATGCATACTTTTCATCGAAATGGCAATCATTGTACGCAAGACATCATGCCCCCATAACAATACAGACAAAATTATTTTTGAGTGGTCGTCGTGCAGCGGAGGTACAATGGTCCGGTATTCATATCAGTATTGCTTGAGGATATTCTATGGGCAGTACGACACGTCATGTTGCTGTTGCATGATGGAGCGCCAGCCCACTTCCGCATTAATGTTCGCCGATACCTCAACAACATTTTCCCCTGAAGATGGATGGCACGCTCGTTCACTGGTTCTAAACTCTAACTTCTGGGGGCACCTTAAAAATGTTGCGTATGCAGAGCTAGTTCCTGACGTGGAGACAGTTGAACAGCGTGTCAATGCAGCCTGGAACATTTCGAACGAGTGCGGCAATCCATGATGCGACGTGTGGAGTCTTGCGTTGTATCCCAAGGAGGCCACTTCGAACATCTTTTGTATTGTTGACACAATTATTGCTAAAGTAATGCCATGTTCTATACTAATTACTCTATTACAGATAAACCGTCCATTTCTGAACAATTATTCGTATAAGTTTTTTTGTTTCTTTTATGGTCAGAAATCATCTCCTGAAGTTTGTCCCTGTTGTTTTAATTCACCCTGTATAATACAGATATTGTATATTTTGCATTTATTTTCCATGTCCAAAATGTCCATCACCTATTATAATATCTGGATAAAGCAGAATCTACTGTTTGTAACTTCATCCTGTTCAGTGGCAACAGTGACATGAAATGCCATTTCTTAATGAATTTCACATCCTGAATACAAATATAACAATGAAATTTGTCGATTGGCTAAGGTTTCGTGTAAACGGAAAGTTTTCGTTTTTCAACTCAACAAAGAGCTGCCTCAGAAATGATTCTCTAATTATATATTTTAAATTGGTATCATTAAATTACCATTTTATGTTGATGCGAATTATTAAAGTTTGATTATTTCAGACTGCATCTATTGGGTTAACTCATGAAAACGACGATGTTGACTGAATTACTCAGTTAACTTTTGATAAAAGAAGTGGACAATTAAGTGTATTTAGTGCAGATACATTCAATTGCCATCATTTATATCCAATTGAGGATATAATTTCATAAAATCTAGGTGGAGGTCCCGTCCCCCGTCGGCTTTGCTACATAACGATAGTTAGAACGCCAGATAAGCGTTTGCGTGATCTGAATCCATCTATCGGTCTCTGCGATGAGCACAATTGATATGCAAATCATTTAAAGAACATAAAATAGTAGAAACATACATCAACAGCTCAATTAGGCCATCATATGTAATGACTATTAACAAAAGTCAAGGATAGACATTGGAGAAAGTAATTATTTATTTGAAAAAAATGTAATTAATATAAAAATATATAAAGTTAATAAAAAAAAAATGAGGTTATTTCTCAAATTCTGAATCTAATTTCAAATCGAATAGTAAAATAAGAAAGAGAATTATAAAAATAATATTATAATTACAATCGGTTAACAATTTTGAATATTCACCAATATTGCTTAGTAATGGAAGATACCTTCTTCTCGAGTCACATCTCACAAAATTTAGTAAAAAATATAATAATAGAAATATAGCTTATAAATAAAATTTAAGATTTTAAATAGACCAATGTGATGGCGTGAGAAATTTTTAGTAGGTAAAATCAAATAAACAAGCAATATTTGCTTAATTATAACGTCATAATTTTACAAGTATTATACAAGGTGAGCACAAGGTCTTTCCGTGAAAAAGAAAATTGATAAAAAAAAACTATGCCAGGTAAATACATAAGGTTTGTTGTATTATGTTCTCCATCTCAAAAAGTTTTTAACTGCTAGTACGATAGGAGTCGAAGCGATTTAGGTGGCGCTAACATCGTTCATATTGAAAATGACATGTATGCGAGAGAAAGCTCAAAGCATTCTGTAGTTTCATAAGACTAAATCACTGATTAGCGTGCCGAGAATATTCAGAAATGAGTATGTATGCGACCCTCCTAATGTTAAGAACATCAAACGTTGGTATGACAAGTTTATAGATACAAGAATTGGTAGGCCTAATGTGAGTGACGAAACGACGAAGGCTATCCGTCAAGCTTTTCAACGAAGTTCTCGCAAATCAACTCGTCATGCCTCAAAGGAAGTTGGCATACCTCAGAGGCTTCGTTTGCGTGCTTATAAGATGCAAATCGCTCAGGCCTTGCAACTAAACAACCACCCTACTAACATGACTTTGCTGTGGACATTCTCGACCGCATTGATGATGATAATGACTATCTTCAACGTATGTTTTTTCGAATGAGGCCACTTTTCACGTATCCGGGAAGGAGAATAAACACAATGTTTGGATATGGGGGTCTGAAAACCCGCATGCTGTGGTCGAACATGAAACGGACAGTCCCAAAGATAAAGTTAATGCATGATAAAGTTATTGGACGCTTCTTTTTTGCTGAGTCCTCCATTTCAGGACCTGTTTATTTGGACATGCTGCAGGCTATGTAAAGCCTCAATTAGAGGAGTACCAACCGTGGGTAATTTATCGGCCCTACCGCATTGGGCATTATCAGTTTGTGAATTCCTCGATTCAACGTTTCCCAACCGATGGTTTGGAAGAGATGGTCCTACAGCATGGTCTCCGCATTCTCTGGAAATAACACCCATAGACTTTTACCTGTGGGGATAAGTTTAGAATAAAGGGTTTGCTACACAGGTGCCCAAAGAATAACGGATGGGATATGGACGATAACAGAAGACATGCCGGCGAATATGTGGCGAGAAATTGAATATCGTCTAGATGTTCTCAGAGCTACGAAAAGTGCACATGTTGAAGTGATATGAAGAAAAACATTTTTGAAATAAAGATCATAATGCAAAAAAACCTCAATCTTGCGTAGTTTTTTTAATTAATTTTCTTTATCAGGAAAAACTTTGCGCTCATCCTGTAGTACTGCAGAAAGCTGATTATCCGAGCGTCCGAGATATGGGGTGATTTCTTAAGGTGATTTTAATAAATTAATGTATACATCATAAACGCAATTTTATATCTATTGTATTGTATTTATTCCACGTTTATTATAAAATAACTTGACGCACAGATGTTCGATATTTGTTTCAAAGAGGCGATAAAGTAATAGTGTGATGCCACGCAAGGGCAATAATTACGGTACCAATTCGTATTATCCGAGGTAGCTCCGGCTCAAGTATCGGATAATTGGAGATCTGCTGTTAATATTTGAATAATAAACTTACTGGAGTGCTAATTTCTTAGCGGCTCTCTAGTAGGGAAATTCAAATAAACAATTTTATATTTAAGGGGGGTTGAACATGCCGAATAAGTAAAGTGCATATAATTTGCTTAAGAGATTTGATTTTTTTTCTTTTTAGGAACGAACTCAGAATAAAATCCTATTAAATCGATGAATTCATTCGTATGTAATCTTTCCAACAATCGCGTATCATATGCACGTGCACCAAATTTCCCACCACTCAAACATGCGCATAATGGATAATGAAACGTATGCGCTTAAGTATTTTTACTAAGTAGATAAACAGAATAAAATGATAAAAATATTATCAATCCAGTTTCGTAATATATCTGAAATTACTCAACACATTATCTTACATTGCTGAATTACCTATTAATGAATTTAATGATGTTGGGCTTCGATTGCAAGAACATTAAGCTTATTCTCCAGGAAGGAAAATAGAACTGCTTTTACACATTTTCCTCAAGTACTTTACCCAAAAATACGAACGAATGGCGTAAATGTCATTGTTTTCAGAGCAGGTTGCAATACGTTGAAGGTTTTTTATACTTCATTGAGTATTTTAAATTTTTTAATAGAAGTCCGTATGAAAAAATACCGCTTTCAACAGGCCTCAAGGTTATATTGTAAATGCAAGGATTCCTAAACAACAGAAAAGAAATTGTCGTTAAATTGATATAAACTCTTCAAAGACACGCTGCTTTATCTGAATAGTTATCGTAACACAGTAGTTCCTTATAATAATTTACAAATTGCCATATAAGAGGCAATATTACCTTCGTTACAAAAGCGGATGTAAAGGATCTTGGCAGATATCCAAATAGATTGTTGATACTCCTCTGCAGTTTGGGAACTGTCCTGAACAAAACGTAAAAGTCAATGTGTTGAATTGCTCCAAATAATTTATGGACGTGATCTTGTAATTTAGAATGATGGATCTAATCTATCAATCTAAATTACGAATTAGATACATCAATATCTTAATAGAAGATAAATGCTTTTAAATTTTAATATAGAATTATAAAGTCCCTCTACCAATTAACTAATGTTGAGTATCAAATTTTCAATTTCAACTGGACCAAATTTTGCTTAGTTGAAACTGATTAGGTTTAAGACAATTCGGGCTCCGAAAAATATATATGTTCTAACGAAACTTAACAAATGGTAATGAAACCCAATCTACAGCCTATTTCTTTAATGTGAAAAGTTTCAACCAAAAAGGATAGAAATAACCTTTGGAATCAAGATCAGAAACTTTCTATAAATATTTTAGCAAGAACATCAAAATAACAATTGGAGAACCATGAAGTTATCATCATAGTTACGTTCAACGAGCTGGAAACGAACGAAGTTCAAAATCAATTCACATGAAAATCGTCTGTAAACAATTACATTCAAGGCATCCGAATTCTTCGTAAGAGTAACATTTTCGAATTTAAAAGGAACAAACAGAATTGAAGGGCGAAAGGTTAACTAAATGATTTAAGTTTCAAATGTAAAAATTCGAAAATAAAAACATTTTAACGGATCTCCGATTGAAATTTGTTTAACTTCAACGTCATGATGGGATTCGCATTTTAACCGAATTTTATAACAATAAAATAAATTAATATGCTATAATAATACTTTAAATATGAAGTAAAAATAGGGGTTATATATATGGGGTGTCTCATTTAAAGTGAACCAATAGGCAAACTTCTAAAATACGAATCCGACAGAATATTTTCAATGGAAGAATTATTCTACTTTTATGTAAGAGATTTTATGTATATTCCATTTAAAAACCGATGCTATTTTCGAATATGGAAGTCCACTTTGAAATGTGCAATGGAAACCTCTATTTTTAACCGACTTCAAAAAATAGGAGGCTATCAATTCAATGCGTATGTTTGTAATATTGTTGGAATTGCACAATATTCATATATGTTAGTCTATGTGGGCTTCTAAACAAGTATGCCAAATTTCATAAGTGTATGTACGGGGTTGTGCATAACCTTTTGCTAGGGGGCTGCGACTTAAACCGCAGCGTTGTAGCACACTCTTATGACGCTTCGGCAGAGAGTAGTTCATTGTGCGTCTATTGGTATCAAACAAATATGGCTGGTTTAATAAATGACAGTGAAGAGCAGCGTTTCATGGATAGAGTTCGTGCAAATGCATATCGAGAGGCAATGGAAGCAGGTGCGTCTTTTATTAATCGCAAATGGGTTGAACATTTTGGAGCCGTGTTATAAGACGCAGTGGAATCTTTAATGATTCAAGAACGTGGTGAAAATCGGTATTCTCGAGACCTTCTAATGGGACACCTGACATCTGTGCTGAAGGACATGGAGTACGATACTGCTCTGTTTGAGACACTCCTCCGCTCCTACCCGAAACGGATGCGTGCTGTTCGAGAAGCAGGTGGTGGCCACACTAAATATTGATGTGATAAAAGCAGAAATAAACGTACTTTTTGATATCAACCGCAGAACATTCCACTTAGTTTTGTTTATTTTCCAGACCCCTAGCAAAAGGTTATACACAACCCTGTATGTATGTATGTATGTATGTATGTATGTATGTATGTTTGTCCACGTTTTTCTCAGAAACTAGAAATCGAATTGCAATAATTCTTTTTTATTGGATTACTAGAAGAGGTACCCGGCGTTGCCCGGGATAATTACACTTGCACAAACTTTTCCTTTCATTGTTAGTCATGATTGTTGGTTCATGGAGTGTGTTTGTGCCCGGGATAATTACACTTGTATGTAAACAGAACAATCTCAAAAAATTAAATTAAATTTTGCAATATCCTAAAAATAAACACATGAAAATTCTTAGAATTAATACAGTAAAAATTCCTAATGAAAATTCGAAAGAAATCTTTTTAAAGCCTCACAATGGCTGGACCTCTCCAAGGATGCCACTGCTAGTCTAAATAATTTCTTACTCACGTAATCTTACCTCGGATGTATACTTAGTGTTGTTGCAATTTCCACTCTTCTCTCGATGTGTTGAAGCAAAACTTGGCCATTCATCACTTTGTAGAGTCTAGCGGTCGCCGATTCTTCTATTTACTTGCTTCCCATTTGCTCAATACATCACGGAGCTAAAGGAGTGCTTCCTCTGTCGTCTTTCCACTCTTTCTCAATAGTCTGCTAACTCTCCATTATCTCCAGTTACTGATCATTTTTAAAGATTATCAAGAAATTGTTATGTACTAAGAACTCTCTTTTCTAAGAAAAGCCTGAATAACAGGAATTCTATGCATTGTTACACTTGAAACTTATCCATATTACATCATCATTTTATGTTCATTGTTATAATTCTTGGAAAGATTGCTTTAACATTACATCATCATTCTGTGCTCATTGTTATTGGTGAATTGCGCGTTGATACCATTGTTGATGCGAACACAATGGGCCTATTGTTGCACAAACTTTGCCTTGCATTGTTGGTCATGAGATATATATTGTTGGTTCATGCAGTGTGTTTGTGAATTGCGTGCTGATACCATTGTTGATACCTATTGTTGTACAAACTTTGCCATGCATTGTTGGTCATGAGATATTTCTCATTAAAATGCCTTGCCATAACCATGAATATCGATTTTTTATCGATATTTATTATTTTTCCGAAATCTGAGGTAGACAGTGACCTTCCTCATGCTTTGAAGGTCATATATGCGAAATTTTATCAAGATCGGAATAAAATTGTAGATTTGTATAAAAAACATACAGACAAACCCACAAACATCCTTCTTTATATATATAGATAGAAGAAGTATCTTTCAACTTAGGGATAAATCCAAGTTTCATCAAAATCGGTTCAGTAGTTTTCAAGATATGGACTGATATAGCTAGGCGATAGTGAAAGTTTCATTAAAGTCGGTTTTTTTTATACTCTGTTTAATCTTGTTGATAGTATTTTCAGATTATACTCAACATTTGAGAAATGTTTATTCTTGGTGTTTTTTCAACAGATCAAACCTGTAGGAGATAGAGGTAGTGAAAGTGTGGTGTGTTTGGATTTAAAGAAAAGGCAAAAACAGACGTTGTTCATCATTTTAAACGAAAACAAATGTTGAACATTTATTTTAACAACTTTTATTGTACAAGCATTGTTTTGCATTACTGTAAGAATGTTATGTTCAAATAAAAACATTGCTATCCATTTTATAATCCATTGTATTTAGGAACAATTTCTGTTTTTTTTCCTTATCTTTAAATCCAAACACACCACACTTTCATTACCTCTTATCTCCTTAAGGTTGGATCACCGAAAAACATAAAAAAACCATTACTCAAAAGTTGTGTACTTCCATTGCATATTTCAAAGTTGACTTCCATATTCGAACATGACGTCGTTTAATTTTTGAAAAAGGAATATACATAAAAATCCCTCACATAAAAGTACAATAATTCTTCCATTGAAAGTCATATATGTATTTTAGAAGTTGGCTATTGGTTCACTTTACTTGAGACATCCTATATATTAAAACGAAACATCTGAACACATGCCTTAGAACAGTGTTTCCCGACTTTTTTTGTATTTCGCATCGCTACAAAAAGGAAAAAAATATATTCGTAGGTTTTATGATGAAAATTAATTGTGAGCGTTTTAAGAAAAGAAGATAAAAACAAAAAAAAATTATTTTTTTATTTTTTTTAATTAAATAGAGAAAAATAATAAAGAAAATTCCACGGCCTGGACACGAACCAGGGACGTTCGGGTTGCTGGAATTTTTTTTCTATTTATTCAATTATTAATATCAAGTGTATGGCGTGAAAAATTCCTCCAAAGACCCATTTTCCAATTATTTTTTTTTCGCACCCCGAGAATGTTTTTTCGCAACCCCGCGGGTTGAGAACCGCTGCCTTGGAATTTGAGTAAGTATAAACCAATGTCACAACATATCCTTGGAGGCGCTATAAAAACGGAACTAGGCAAACTAACAACAAACAAGAAACACATTGACCTCGCAAGAAGGTCCACCCACGGTAAAGTGATAAATACTTGCGCTCGAAAATAGCAACTGATTCAGATTTTGACTCTGGTTTTACGATCGCGTCCTCTTTTCCTCCCGAGTGATGCCGCTTCATCAACCAACCAAATCGCTCTCCGTCACTCGAAGCGAATGAACACACGTGCAAAGAACTTTCAAACAGGGTGGATTACTTCGAAACACGTTTTCCACTCACGTTATCCGATACAATCAGATGAGATAACGAACTGCTAAGATCAAGAACGTTTAACTATTTTTTATGGAAAATTACCAGTGAGGTTCTTTTCAGCGAGATTTCGTGAAAAGTGATTGTGTATTCATTCAATATCGGTCTTTCCTTTATTTTTTCTACTACAAAGGCTAATTTTGTAAACAGGTGAGCAGTAGTTTTTGATAGAATTTTTAGTTCTTAGCAACGCCTTCTCTGAGTATGCTCTTCAAGGTAATTACTCTCTTAGAATATATACAAAGATTGATGCACACAGCTCTTTAACCACAGCAATTTTACAATATAGAATAAAATGAAATAAAAGTCACTAAAGCTAATATTAGAAACAATAAAAAGTAAATAAAAATAATAAAAAAAAGATAAAATGACATGAATACGTATTTCGAAAGCTAAGTTTTCATCTTTCAGCAGGTAAAGGAAGTAAAGAAAAAACTCTACAAAGGAGGGTTGGGAAAAGAAATCATTCAGTGGTTGGGTTTCATTGACAAGTGATGATTCACTAATCAGGCCATTATCTAAATTTAATAAAATATTTTTTTCCGAATTTTTTATCGCCATGCTCTCGGAGTCAAGGAGATACCAATTTCGGAAAAAATATTCTTAGGCTATGGATATATAAAAAGGTTTTTTTTCTTTACTTCTTTTACCTGCTGAAAGATGAAAAGTTAGTTTTTGAAATATACGTATTCAGGTCATTTTATCTTTTTATTATTTTTATTTACTTTTTAGTGTGTTATTATTAGCTTTTGTAATTTTTATTCATTTTCTTCTATGTTGTAATATTATTGTGGTTAAAGAGTTGCATGTGTCTATCTTTGGATAATTACAATCCATAGTCCTTATTATACTAAGTTTATTTTTGTAAATTTGATTTACTCTATCTTATCATGTATAAAATTCTCTTATAAGGTGAATGCTTTCAAAAAAAAACAATATTAATATATCTCAGGTCGTTCCTCTGTTAGTTTATCCAAATTCAATGACATTTTTTTTTGAACTTAAGTGCTATTTTAACACACGTAAATGCATTCAATGCAGCATATCGTAGTTATCACTTCAAAGATAATTTTTTTTATTTCATAACTAAATTTGTTTTAGAATATAAAATACGTGAATCTAGATTAGATTATAAATTATATTTTATCTGAACATTAAATCAGGAAAGGAATTCCATACTTTTTCCAAATAATTTCACATTTTTCAATCGCTATCATTAGTTTTTCTACACTTGACTAATACGGTTTGAAAAAAAAAAAGTAACAATAAAAAAATAATAACAGGAATTTTTACGCGAGAGAGAAAACTAAAAAAACCAGATCACCACTTATCCATAATGATTTTAATAATCGCGAATATGCATTTCAGCTGCTAAGCAGCCTTCCTTCAGCATGAGTCATCAACAAGGAAACTAACAGCGTTTATATATAGAGTAATAACCAAACGGGAGAAGAGGATACCAAAGAAGAAATGGAATGGTAACAGAGTCAAATTATAAAAATAGAAAAAAGGGAGGAAAGCAATATGATACATGTACTATTAATCTGCCCACAAACCTGTAATAGTCTAAATTCACCAGTTCATGCCGCTGTCTTTATGATTTCCATAGATTCCTAATGTCAGGGGCATGAGAGTTGGCAATTTCGTAGGGGAGGTAGGATTTAAACATGCTAAAATAAGGGAGGGAATGAGGGGTATTGGAAAGTTAAAAAACTAATTTAGGGGCCTTCCCCTACCCCCACCCCCAAGTTGGAAAATTTAGATGGAAGTGGGTAAATAATATGTTTAAATCCTCATATTTTCCCTACGAAGCTGCCAACTCTCATACCCATGACTTTAGGAAATTAACGTCCTAGATGTAAAATCTTAAAATTATCAGCTTTGGCAGAATGTCCCATTCTTAGGCAGAGTATGATATCTCCGGTTTATTGGTTTGGTTTATTTGGTATTAACGTCCTTTTCGACTGCAATGGTCATTTCAGGAAGGCAGTATAGGGGCCGCAAATTTTGCCTCGCAAGGGTTCTTTAACGTGCAGCCGGCAAACGACTACACGGGACCAACGGCTTTACTTCCCTTCCGAAGGAAGTGCGTGATCTCAGGATTTCGCCCTGAAAAATCCTCGTGATCCTCGGCCGGGATCGAACCTGCGTACTCGGGCATCAGAGGCGATCACGCAACCGCTGAGCCACCGAGGGCGATCTCCGGTTTATAACTTTTAATGTAAGAGACATGTTCTTTAATCCGGGTCTCTATCTTTCTTTATTCGAGGTTACAAAAATCATAGTGCAATTCATAATGCTAGGTCTAACTGGTCATAACTGGTCTAAGGACTGGATAACCAGCCCAAAGGATATGTAGATAGCAAAATGCTTCCATGTCCACAGTGGCTCAACTGATTAGGGCGTCTGCGCGATTAGCTGAAGGTTCAGGTTGTGGAATTTCTTTCCTATTTTCATCAATTAAGTCTAGACCTTGAGTTTGTTTTACTTAATACTGCATCAGTTTGGTAATTACTTGGGTAACTTTTTTACTGATAACTCTTCCTCGAAACATTAATTTATTGCGGGTTCTGGTTGCCAAGACCAAGGTCTACAGAGGTTGAGTCGGGAGGGGGGGGGGGGTTAGAGTTTGACGAATTCTGGGCGAAGACCATTTACCACAAGGGTATATCGCAGTTTATTAAGAGAAAAGAGTGGGAAGAAACGTCAATACGAATTTGAATGCCATAGGCATTGTGCCACCTGCATCTGCCATATTGCAGAAAAATTGGTGATACGCGGGCTCCTTCGTCACTATTGGAAAAAGGGGACCAGTGCGCGAGCAGCAGCCGCCGAAATTTGCAGTGTAGAAGGTCAGGGTCTGACCAATGAACGGACAGCACGACGGTGGTTCTCCCGCTTTTCGTCTGGTGGCATGGGTCTGGAAGATGCGCCAAGGAACGGAAGACCCAAAGAAGTGGATGACGCAGCCCTACGGCAACAAGTGGAAGCCAACTTAGGCAGCACCACCCGTGGACTAGCGGCGGATGTCGGGACATCACAATCGAGTGTGGTTCGGCATCTGCACGCCATGGGAAACGTCAACAGGAGCTGCCGAGTTGTGTCCCACGAGCTGACGCCCGCGCAAGCACAACAACGGGTGAAGGTGTGTCGTCAATTGCTGGAAAATATCGAGGTTCTGCCACCACACCTAGCATACAGCCCCGACCTGGCACCTTCCGACTACCATCTCTTCCAGTCCATGGCGCACTTCCTGCGTGGACGGCGCTTCGCCAATGTCTGTGAGGTTGAAGACGCCGTGCGTGACCTTTTCGCCGTGATTTCGCGAGGGCATCCGCCAACTGGCTGATCGTTGGATGAAGACCATCGAGCATGATGGACTCTACTTTGAAGATTAGCAATGAGTGATTCCTGTCTGATGGATGCCCATTTAAAAGTTTGCGCGGTGATCGGCCACTACTTTGACTCAACCTCCGTATAAAAGATCTTGGCCAACGCTGATTCGAAGACTATTTTAAAATTCACTGCATAATTATGTGCACATTTCAAGCGCACCAGACATTACATTTCTTATAAAAACGCGGGGTAGATGTAGTTTCCTCATATGCAATGCGTGTAAGAAGCTCACCATGACACTTTCAATGAAGGATGAAGCTTATACAAGAACGGTGACTGTAAAAAACCGATGCAATGATGTTGAAGAGTATTGAACAGTACAGTTGGTTTAATCTGCAACTCACGCAGTAGCCGTCGCATTGGGATTCAAATGTCACTGGTAACCAAACCCACTTATGTTATGACGAGTAAAGCGCCATCTATTGCTAAAATTTCAAACTTTTTTTTCCTTATGCGCCATTTCCCCCTTCTTCGCGTATATGCAAGTCAAATTTCAGATCATTCTGACCAATGGTTCTTTGTTACAATTTTTTGAAAGTTGAACTTTAACGGTAATCACCCTGTAGTTCGTAATCAAGTATAAACCGCTTTTGAAATCACTTCTGAACCTAGTGTTTCATTAAAAAATAATGATACAGTAACTGCCTAAGATTTTACCACTAAAATTCCTTTCGATGATAGTGCCGAGCTGTTTGCCATGGACGACAATGCTGCTAAGTTAAAATACACCAAAATATTAGGATACCCATATATTCAAATTTTAATCATACGGATATATAATTTACATTGTTGGAAGCAGAAAAGGCCAATGTTGCTAATTTTTCATTTATTTACCAATATCTGTCGAAATACACCTTAAAGAACAGTAAAGTCGCGAAGGCATACTACCCAAATTTCTGCATAAATTTGATTATTTGAGAAGGAAAACGAAATCTCTCGTGTTTAAACTGCAATTCATCAATGAATGTATGGGCAAAGCTAAAGTCATAACTTTAATATTTCTAATATTATTAAGCATATTTATTATTTAATAGCTAAATCAGTTAAAATCTTATTCTGGAAAAATTAGTATGAACAATTTCCTCATGTGATAAGTTAAAAATGTCAAGGCTTGGGATTTCAATTCCCCACGAGAAGAAAAAGCAAAAAGTTTCCTTATCACATCCTGCCACCCACTCAATTGACTTATGCAATATATATATATAAAATATCATAACGTGTCAATAAACCTTTAATTTGTCGATAAGGGGAGCGATTGTACGCCATAAGGGTTTATAGTTTTTAGCTGGTTTTCCACAAGGTAAGCATAAATTCTTTTTAATATACTTTCCTGTTGCTTTTGGGTCTTTTAAGTGTTTGTTGACACTTTCACTTATATGAAGCTCCAAAACAATTAATATGAATGAATGACCTTATTGATAAATTTTGATAATGACTTTGAAATGTTATTAACTGATAAGGTGAAGATAATCTTCGGGGCAAAAATTATTAAAAGTACGTTCATTTCTAACCTTTCTTTTTTAAGAGGCGCCTTCATTTATATATTAAGAGAATGTTAACACATTCGCTTAAATTGGGTTCATTAAAAATTATCCTTTCTTTATAGGGTAAGCAACAGGAGTGAGAATGCGTTTTGACGATGTCTTGCTTCATATTGGTGAATTTGGCCCTTACCAAAAGCGGATTTACTTTCTCGTCAGCATTCCCATCATCTTCTCAGCTTTTCATAAACTAGCTTGGGTCTTCCTAGGTGGTGTACCTTTACATAGGTAAATAATGAATCTGGAATTATGTGCAATGTAATTTCACTATGCAATGCTTATCTTTCACTCGTATTATCCATTTGGTCTTTAATAATCAGGATTCCATAATTCATATTCGATTTCTAGAAACCAAGTTCTGATTTTGTCACTTTTTTTTTTATCTCATTAGGTGTTTCACGCCGTCCGATGAAGTGACCAACAGTTCCCTGGGGTACTATTTGCCCACAGAAGTCCTTAACGCATCCATTCCGTGGGACGAGAAGAACGAACAATGGTCCAGGTGCGAAATGTATTCGGCAACGTCAGCAGCCAATCAGACGAAAAGATTGGAAGAGAAATGCCATCGATGGATCTATGACGACTCGCAATACACGTCCACTGTCGTAACCGAGGTTGTTAAGAAAAAGTCTTGTTTTAATAATTTTTAAGTCTAATATTAAAATTTTTTTTTAATTCATGCTTTTCTATTAATATAACAATCATTTTGTTACATAATGCCGAATTGTATTTACTTCATCTTTGTGGCGATTAATTTCTTTCAAGTTCATTTTACCATAATATTTATCCATAGTCTTCGAGCATTCATATCACTGTCTAGTGCATGCAAAGTTGCTTTTTTGGGCGTATTTCTTTCAGTTTCTAACATTCCGTGGAGAAATTAAATGAAATTTTCAAGGCTAAAAGATTTTCACGCGATAAACAGTGCCATCGAATGGCAAATTAGACTATGAACTGATCGGAGCTGATTTAATCTATTTGAACTGAGATGTTATATGCTACAAAACTGTCAGAAGTTCTAAATAACTTTCTTGATGAGATTCTTCGCAAAGGAGTCATTAATATTCATATTATTAAACCGACAAAAGATGATAGATTAACATCGAAACCTTTTCATTATGATAGATGGAATGGATATATAAGAATATTGATTGAACATTCTTGCCAAACTTTTTTTTTTAACAGAATTACATATGCTGTAATGTTCTAGGTAGTCTGTAAGATCGTTCATGCACTATGTGATAAAAGTTTACGGACACCCCTCCAGTGGCGGCTCTAGCAATTTTGCCGCCCCGTGCAGAATGCAATTTTGCCCTTGCCGTTGCCAAAACAATGTTGCGACCTAATTTACATGTTATGATATCTAGGGTAGTTTAAATAAAAGCATGTCTTACCGGACTCATTTGTAATTCCCACTGATGCATACTGAAGGTAATGTGTATCCTTTGTGCAGATTCATAGAAAGTCACCACGTTTAGAATTTTGTATAGTTCACCGAAAATGGAGCATGAAACAATGGACAAATATCTTATGAAGCGACGAATCTCAATAAACTCTCTTAGAGTCAGATGTTCGAGTTTAAGTTTGGCGGATACCTGAGATCGTACTACTCCTTTCCGCCTACCCGTTCTGTGCATTTGAAAACAATAGCTAACGTGTGAATAATTTTGTATTATACTTCGAATGTCATTTGATACTATTAAAAATAAAAATCAGTTTAACGATAAAATATAAAATATAAATTGGGCTTAACAAACTCCATCCAATAAAGTGTAACAGATGTTGTTTTATTGTTTTAGATAATCAATTTCTTCCTCTGTAGTTTGATCTTGTGTGTGACCGAAATTGGCTACGTGCTCTCGTCCACTCATTCTATATCGTGGGAGAATTTTTAGGATGTACGGTTCTGGGAGCGATATCGGACAGGTTAGAATAGTATATTAAAACTCCAAGTCATAAAATTGACCAAAAAACTATTTTACCTTTAGCATGGAAGCTTGATGATACGAGTTGTGTCCGGACAGTAAGGCTACCACGGCTAGTAATCTTTCAAAAAATGTTTATTTGACAAAATGTCCACTGCAACTTATTTAGTAATACAGGGGTTATTTTTCGACATCATTGCCGCCGTTGTCCAAACACTTGTTTAGTCTACGTAAGTACTAGTTTCTGTATCCCACAGTCATAGATATCTGGCGCCTGCTGCTGGAACCACATTTCAACCTCGTGCTTGATCTCTTCATCGTCGTGGAAGCCTGGAAGATGTTTCTTCAGGTTAAGAAACAAGTGCAAAAATTCATCAGAGATCACAGACGGCGTACAGTATCTGTGTTCGTCATGAACATAGGTCCTGCCTCCAGAGCATTCACGACACCACTTCGTTACATGTTGTCGACTCAATGTTTCCATAAACGGGAACAGTGAATATCCGCTGAGCACTTACCTTGTGACGGAGCGCACTTCACATTTAGCGGGATTCTGAATCGGCACAGCCATTGTAAACACGGTTATTCGAACTAAATATTACTTTTCCGCCTACAGTGGTTGTAACCTTACTTTCCGGACACGCCTCGTACTATTTCCTGTAAAAAAAAAAAAACAAAGTCCAGATTTTTGCTTTATTTTGCGATTTTAGGATAGGTCGCAAGAAAATTCTCTTAATTTCCCTCTTGGGTCAAGGAGTTTTTGGCATATTAGCTGGCTTGTTTCACAATTATTATGCCCTCGTTGTATTTCGTACAATAGTAGGAGTATTCACCCAGGAAATGATATTGGCTTGCTTTGTACTCGGTAACGCACAATCATAAAAATATGTGCACTATATTAAGATACCACATTAATAACTGATATAGGTACAAATTGTATTCTAGTTCTTAATTACTCTAATAGCGCTATACTGTACATTTTTTCAGGCGTTGAGTTTGTTGGGCCATCGAAGAGGACCTTGGCAGGGATTGCAGTCAATTATTTTTTCGCAATTGGATATATTTCTACGGCTGGGCTGGCTTACGTCTTCCGACAATGGTCTCATCTCCACATTGCTCTCTCGGTGCCAGCACTGTTCTATATTCCGGCTTTAAAGTACTGGCTTATTTAAATAATCTTATACTCTAAAATATAGAATATAGCCAGAATTAAAATTATAAGTGATAGCTTCCAAAAAGTTAAGTAATAACAGAAAAACCTGAAATAAATGCACACGAATTATAAAAATCATTATTCAATTGGATAAATTCCTAAAACAATAATTTAGTACTGTGTAGATAACACTTTTTGGATATACAATTATATTATATATAACTGAAATGAACTTAGAAATGATGATTAAAGATAGACTATTAAATTATAACAATCTTATTATTGATAAATAATTTTTAACTAATATTTAAATAAATGTATAGTTTTCATATAAAATAAGCTTAGATTCAGGATAGTGAAACTTAGTTTGAAGACTTTCTGGCTCGAATATCTCCTCCGATTTCTGATTGAACGGGACTGCAATCACAATCTCATATGACACTCCAATATGATGTGGCATGAAAACAGTTATTCCTGTCAATTACCTCGAACGGATCAGCAGCAAGTTACTAATGATTAAATCCAGATTCTTCAGATGATACAGTTTTTAATTGATGGTAGTTTGTTAATACTCAAATCATAAATAAAATAAAATTGATCAAAGGAACGTTTTCGAGCTGTATCTGGTCATCATCAATTTTTCATTTGTTGAATATTAACTTTTAAATGAAATTGAATAAACGATAAATTGGACAAACAATGGCATATTATTTGTTTAAACAATGCTATTATGTCTGTGGTAATATTTATTTAAAATTTTTTATTTTAATATTTAGTTTTTCAATCGATTTTTCATTTTTAGTACGGTCGCGGTAATCCGCACTACCTGAGGCAAGAATGTGTTCGGATTAGCGGGTCTGCATACTGTACTGTACAAATGTTAAAACAAAACTTGAGTATAAATAAATGCGTTTAAGATGAGAAATACAGTATCTATCCATAAAGAGAAAACTTGATAAACGGTTTCAACAAAAAAATTATCGTCGTAACTAAGCAATATTTCAAAGTAATCTGTAATAAGTTTCTTTCGAGGCTGGTTCAGTGTGTGCAATCGCAAAGCTTTCCATTTATTTTTCTTTCTTTATTTAAAAGCATCAGTTCATTCAACAATCCTTCTAGATTATCAGACCAAAACGTTAGCTATGTGCCTCCGAAACACGTTATGCTTAATAAACTTAGCATATCGTATCACTATTTTTGGTTCGTTTTCTTCCCTTGGTTACAAAAATTACTGTACATGTTTGAATGCTGGTAAATAATATTGAGAAGCGCCATCCCCTGACCTGCCATCTGGTGTTTTTTGTGAAAGTTGGGAAAGGGTAATCACGCAGCGTATGCAGCCATATGCCTATTAGTGAATGAAACTTCATACAGAGTAGTGTTTTTCCCGATGAATGAAATATCGATATTTACAAATATTTGATATATAATTTTCCGAAATTTCGAACATTTACAAAGGTGTCGATCACCCTTTCATCCACCATGTTGTCGGTTAGTGACGACATCTGTAGGCCATGGCGTTTCTCAATAGACCTGTCAAAAGGATTGCCACCACTTAAATCCAAATTTACAATATTGAGAGGTGCAGTTCGGATTATAGCAGATTCGAATCACCAGAGGTTCGGTTTACCGCGACCGTACTGTAATT
The DNA here is from genome assembly GCA_023313115.1 of Rhysida immarginata. Taxonomy (NCBI): domain Eukaryota; kingdom Metazoa; phylum Arthropoda; class Chilopoda; order Scolopendromorpha; family Scolopendridae; genus Rhysida; species Rhysida immarginata. Next base: position 44,145 of record JAHWFO010009918.1, on the reverse strand, counting down.
TCTATTAAATTGTAAAAATGTTTAAACAGGACAAACGAAAAGATAGTCATATCTAAAGATATACAGAAATAAAGATTAAAAAATAATTTAATAAGTTATTGCATAAAATATAATCATCAATAACAATATTTTGGGATAAAACAAAAATTATAAACAAAAAAAAAATTAAAAACTAATAAAAAAACAAACAAATATTATGTCCAAGAAATCAAATTAGGCCAAACTATAAACTGAAATTAACAATAAATGGTAAAACCTATTAAAATCTGAATTTTAAAATACTAAAAAATATAAATAAATATTATAGCAATCACAATAATAGTATAAACAAATACGCCATTGTTAGTACAATTTATTGTCTATTCAATTCCACTTAAAAGTTTAGATTAAAATAATGAAAAAGTAATGGGCAGAAATAGCTCGAAAACATTCTTCTGATCAATTTTATTTTATTTATCATTTATTAGCTGCTGACAAACTATCATCATCAAAACTATCACCTGAAGAATCTGGATTTAAACATTTGTAACTTGCTGTTCATCTGTTCGATATAATTGACTTTAATAAGGAAGACTTATTTGTTTGGATTCTGGAGCAGCATTCCAGATTGGAATGTGTCATCAGAGATTATGATTGTAGCTCCGTTCAATCAGAAATCGGAGGACATATTCGAGGCAGAGACTTTAAACTATCAAGAATCTATTTTATAAGAAAACTCAACATTTATTTAAATATTAATTCAAAAATTATTTATCAGCAATAATAATATTAAATATTAAAATTATATTCTTTAATTAAACATAAGATAAATTATTAAAATTCAAAATGCGTACAAATTATTGTATGCAATAGATTGTATCCGCTGCTTCCGATATAACACTTCAGTTTAAAGACAGTTCAAACTTTAATGGATAAAATTGAATTGGCAGGTATTATTATATTAGAAGGTTTTTGGAATAGCTAATACGTTTAGAACAAAATATGATAGAAATTAAATTACTACACTCCAAAATTATACCTCATCCTTACGGTTCAGACGATTAATTCATCAATATTTTATGACAGGATGAGATATTGGAGGATGTTCATGAATCTTTATTTTAATTTTATATCAAATAGCTGCATGAAGTATAAGAAAGTTTAAATTAATAGCTTCTTAGAAAATCTATCAATATACCATACATTTAATAGTTTATTAATTTATTTCCAAATAATATAGGTGGACACCCGAATCATCTCGATGGTTACTTTCGGTAAACAGAAACGACGAAGCTATGGCCATAGTTCGAAAGGCAGCCAGAGTTAACAAGAAAACCATTCCAGAGACAATTCTGAAACAAGTGAGCTGCTCATATTTTATTCAAAGTTAAAAAGAGAACTTAATTTAAAATTCCATTGTAAATAAAAGAATTTTAAATAAAACTTTATAATTCATTTTTTTTCAAAATTTTAAAGATTTAAGATTGCAAATGATAAAGAATTTATTATGAAAACACTTAAAACTGTTTATTTTTAAAAAATATTATTATTGTAGTTGAATTATTTTCACTCGTGCAAGTTATTGAAATGTTAGTTTGTGACGTTAGAGTCTTTTATAGGTTCCACAACCAGCGACTCAGACTCGAGCAATCGACCTCTTTTGGAAACCAGCCGTAAGAGTTAAAGTCCTCATCATGTGTTATGCCTGGTAAAAAGAAACTTTCGTTTATTGTTGCCTGTTTTCTTCTTTGTGGCGACCAATTTGATCCGAAAATTTTATAATTAATAGATGTATTAAAAATCTTATGAACAGCTTCTACTGGAATGAATATTTAAAAATATAAAGATTTTTTTTCTGTTCGGTTGACTCTTCAATTGCCAATTTCAGAATGGCTTCTGAGGGAGAAAGCCCACTGCATTTGGTGGTATCACGAAACAAATTTAGTTGTCAGTTACAGTTCAACGAAAGTTCAGAAATGAGTATGGACGAGATTCGCGAGACGTTAAGAACATTAACTGAATTTCACATAATCAAAGCACAGTGGTTAAAAATTGCATAACAACTTCGTTGAAATGCGTACAATAGTGAAGAAAGTTCAAGCATTTTAGCTAGGGCACCATATTCGATATGTTGAATTGCTATGGAATTCTGTAAGAAAATAATATAAACAATGGTTGGTTACCTTTAAGCGTATTTCACACCTCGGAGAAGAAAAATAGACAATATATATATTTGGGGGAGTTAGAGGAACCACGGTTTGGAACGGTCCTAAAGTGAATGTTTTATGTACAGTCTAACGTTTGAGATTATTGGACCTTTCTTTTCACTAGTCTTTCATTCAGGCAACGTGTCTTGATATGTTGGAGTTTTACATTGTATTTCAAACAAGTTCAGGCATGGATCAGCACGCAATCACATTTTCTTGAATGCAAAATTTCCAAAAGAATGGAATGAGAGAGTTGGTGCAACATTATGAACATTGCCCCTCTTGGCTTTTTCTAATGGCGTTATAGTGACAGTGACTGAAGAGATGGTGAACACAGCGAGAATTCGAATATCGTTTAGACATTCTCCGCTGAACCAAGGCAGCTTTGCTGAAGTGGACGAATAGAGGAAAAAAAATACGTGTCTGTATCTAGCTTAGTTTTTGTAAAATCAATGGTGAATACTCATTTTTTTTCATCAAAAATATCTATATTAAATCGGGGAAAGACTTTATGCTCATTCTGTATGGAACTGAAAAATTAGAAAGTGAAGACGTGCAAATCATTCCTTGGTTTTCTTATCTATTAATTCAGTCTCCTTCAGTCAATTAAAAAAAATTTAATTACTATAAAAGGTTAAAAATGTTTCTCAAAATTTTTGAATAAGCAACATCTTCTTCTTCAGTTTAAAAACTTTTCGCCTCCGAGATTTCCGCCAACGTGCGACAACGAGGCATAACTTCTCAACCGAAGAGTTTGCCCTGTATAGAAACAGTAGTAAACAGTCCGCCATTTTAAAAATAAGCAGACGAGCACTTCCGCGACAACAGTGGTTCCTTTTGTGAGCTTGTCAGCTCTAAATTAGCCTGCTCCTCCCTCTGTGTAGTACATATAGCCGCACAATTTTATCGTTACAAAAGGAGACAAGGAATCTGCACTTCAGAGCACTCAATAATGCATTTTATATTTTTATACTTTGGTTTCTGAAATTTTTTTGGCAAATTACCTTTGGCAGAGGTAGGCCACTTAATGAATATACGATACAGAACATCTGGACATTCAAGAAAGATATGGCTTACTTTTTGTGGTGAAATTTGGATGAGGTGAGCCCAGTCTTCCTTCAATTATCCAAGCCTTTATTATTGGCTTGTTGGGCTAAAAAAAAGAAAAAAAATCTTCTCTCTTAAGTTTAAAATGGAAAATAGAAATTATTCTAACATGGAATGAACGTTTTTATTACATGGAAAATATCATATCATTACTTTAGAATAAAATCTTCTCTTTTTTATTTATTTATTTATTTATTTATTTATTTATTTTTCCTCTTGAGGGAAAAAAAATCTTTTTTTCGTAAGAGCTCTTCCTTCCAAGGGGAAAAGGGGTGCTCGGATTGTGAGGCAAAAAAAAAAAAAATTATTTGCACCCAGTTATTTTGATCTACGGCATTCATCCATGCATGTTGGCGTTCTGAATCTCGTGAAAATCGAAAGAACCGAATCATAGACAGTAAATTTGTATTAGAGCTGTTTGAGGAACATTTGATAGCCAAGCAAGTAAAACAAATTGAGTGATTTAAATTTACATTTACCTTCCGTTTCATAAAGAGGTAGAAAATACAGAAAAGAATCCGCGGATTAATTTTCCCATGCCTTATGTTTCCCCATTAATTTTTCTAATGCACTGTTGCACAACTAGTTGGCATTTCTTATATTTAAATCACTCGAATTCGCTCGGACGCTATGCTAATACTGAGTATCTGGTAAAACCGGAAGTCTTTTTGCTGACCGATGCGTCTCCCTCTTGTGGCAATTTTTTCGTCAGGCAAGATCTATTTAAAAAAAAAAATGCGCTTAATTTAAATATCTAATATTTCTGGGTGTGATTGAATTAATTCAATTAATTTAAATTGACTGAAATCAAAGTAAAACCATCTCGCCCCATTCTCCACCTCAAATTAGAATTTAAAAACATTTTTCGATTCAATTTCTCACTAAATTTAAGGCTAATATTAAGGTAAAAATTCTAGTGATGGCCTATAGCAATAAAAAAAAATATTACCGTGTTAGCTCTCTTTCTGTATTTTTTTTTGTAGGTTCGTCAACAGTGCCGTCTATTACGGCCTTTCGTTGAACACGTCCAACTTAGGAGGCAACGATTACATCAACTTCCTAATCGCCGCCCTCGTTGAAATTCCCTCCTACACGCTATGCATCGTGGGAACGATGCGCTATGGACGAAGGCTCCCTCTGTGTGCGAGCATGGCTGTCGGAGGTCTCGCTCTCCTCTCCACCATCTTCGTTCCCATCGGTACATAAATATTATATTAATTAATTACAATCCAATCAACAATTGAAGACAAATCTATATAAATATTATCAAACAAGTAATCGTCTGAGGACAAATTCCTTTTTCTTTCTTTACTATTTTAAGATGGACGTTGTTGAGCACGACTCCATCTATTCCCGCGCGCTAAATACGACAAGATTATTTAATTTTATTTTTTTACTATTTTTCATTGTTCAATTGTAATTTTTCAATTTTTATTAAGTGTCTAGTCCAGTTTCAGTTTTTACCAATCTGCTCTTGGGTTTTACATCTGCGCAAGCCAACTCCATTCCCGCTATTTACCATCAAACATTATTTCTATTAAATATTGATTATTTTCCATTAATTTTGGAAGAAATATATGAAAACAGAAGTGAACTTTGAAAGGAATGAATAACTATTGGATCCGTGTAATACTAAATTGGTCAAGAAAATTGGGTCGAGTAGGCCAAATTTTTAGGCTCTATATGTCGTCTGCAATTTCGTGGGTCCCTATGGCATATAAAGAAAGCAATATGTTAATCATCATTAAAATATAGAGTAATAATTTAATAATGCATAGAAGTTTCAAAAATTCAGTAAATATTCCATAAATTGCTGTAACTTATTAATTTTGTATGGTGAGCCTCAATGAGAGGACTGTAAATACAAATAGACCAAATCACATTTTTAACTTAGTATAATTTAGCGTTTAAGCTATTATTTTATTTAAAAAATGAGGAATCGTGATTTACACAAAGAGATGCATGTTACTGTGTCTCGGAAATATAATTTTTCTTGTCCTAAAACTTAGAATCGATCCACTATTGGTGTTAATCCATAATTTATTGAAAGTGGACTTGATCTGTTTGTATTTTCAGTCATTCAATTGTGTTTTGAAATTCTGACAGTTTGACAAGTTGACATAAACTCCGTGACGTTGACATTAACTCATTAGGTAATCGCTTTTGTATTCTATGTGTAATCAATTTTTCAATGCTTTTATGAATTATGATTTGACAATGGAATATTTCGTCTGCTCGCACCTCAAGAAGTGTTTCATCTGCATATAACAAATCGGAACAATATTAACCATTTGTTATTTTAGCCAAACTTCCTTTAAACTAATATGCAGAAACAACTTATAAATAAATAGATACCCTGATTTTGAAGTATAAATAGATATCAGATATTGTCTTTTATTGAAGTATCCACTTCATACGAATGCCAAATACATATATGTATAACTATTAGTTCTCTTACCGCTTGCTTTCTTCAGAGCCTAAACCCGGTCGGGCATGGAAGCTTATCTTGGCCTATGAATTATTTAATCACTCGGCATGGAAGTACTGTGAATTATTTAATCCCGTGATAGATGTATGATATGAGGTCCATGCCCTGGGGTGGACCGTTAACTTTGGGAGACCTGAGCTAATCAATAGCTTGAAACTGAAGGAGCCTTGACTGCAGGGAAATTGAAGGGGCTCTGAGCTGCAGCCCATAAAGATCAACCTAAAGTCGGCTTTGTGATTGACTAGCCCAATGAAGCATTCGGATGCCCTTTTTTGCCTGCCGGTCTTGGGTCTTTTTAGCAATGTGGCAAGGAGCTCCATCTTCCAACAGTGGATTTTTTGTTCGGTAGCCCAACAGATAATAGCGGAAGAAGGCCCTTCTCCAATATGACGATTTATTTTCCGGAGGTAAAATTTCCAATCTAAAGACCTCAGGAGGAAAGGAATTCAACTCAAAACCAAGTTTTTAGATCTTTAGATGTTTTAATTTAATTCTTTTGTTAATTTTGATAAAGAAGATAGCAATATTTTTCTTCTGGCAAATGTAGCTAAGTTTTTGCAAAATGAGTGACAGACAGTTTTATTATACAGGAACCAATAGCCAGCTTCAAATACAAATATACAAAAATACAAATCTGACAGAGTACTTTCGATGGAATTTTGTACTTTTATGTGAGGGTTTTTTTTATGTGTATTCCATTTCCAAAAAATGACCACAGAAGAAAGCCAATTCGAAAATAGAAATTGCCTTTTTCGAATATAGAAGTCAGCTTTGAAATGTACAATGGAAACTCCTATTTTTAATGGTATTTTCAGATTGTACACAACATTTGAGAAATGTTTTATTCTTGGAGTTTTAATTGATCCAACCGTTCACGAGATAGTTCAATTGATGCACAGAAACTACAGCACCATTTCCACGAATACTAGTCACCCGGAAGTGAAATAGTCAAACATCTTTTTTTAAAAATGCACCGTCAACTTTTGTTTTGTTTAAATTTAAGCTTCCTAATCATCCTAAGCATTCCAAACCTAACCCAGAAACGAAGCAGGACACCACACAATTCAGGAGCTCATATCTTAAAATAAATTCCAACATGCTTGAAGATTGGCTACAGACGGTTCCTGCGAAATTCTTAGCTGGTCTTCTCCAGACCCATATGCGTCCGTTATAGGAAAACTCATCCCACCATCTCAGTTGCCCAGTGTTTTATTTTCGCTATATTGATTGGTAATTTAGGAGATGAGGATACAAGAAGAAACGGAGCCAGACACTGTGGACACGGAACGACAAGAAACCACTAATCCACATCACAATTTTATTCGAACGAATGCGCATTTCGGCAGCCAAGCTGTCTTCGTCAGTATATATAAGGAATTGATCTGTACAGAAAATTCTGTTCAAATGAAGCAGAAGAATTACAGAGTCATATTTATAGTGAGACAAAAGTAAATACAATCCAATTACAAAATAAGTAAATAGCAGATAAAGCCCAATTGGTCAGTCCAATCCAGGTTCGTAGTTTGTGGCTCCTGTATTCATTCCATTGGTCAGTTTGGGAAGATGAAGAAGTTTTGCCACTTCCTTCAGTTGTGTCATGTCCAAAGGGCCTGTGTCACTGTTCAGTAACCTGGCAGGGTCTTCGCTGGTGATAGCATGTGACTTCAAGAAGTTTATAGCCTCGGGTCACTTGTGCTGTATAAGATTTCAAAATCTTTTACTCTGTAGTCATGCTAGAGAGAAAAAACACCAGGACAGGTGTTGACCCTACCCTACAATAAACAATTAAATAGAGACATGAAGAGGATCGCAAGAGAGTTTGGCCTCTCTGTAGTCTACAAGAGCTCTAACACAACGGGTAAACGGTTAATGAACCCAAAGGATACTATCCCTCAGGAAGAGAAGCCAGGAATCTACAAATTACCTTGTTCCAAATGTGATGCGGTCTATTACGGGCAATCGAAAAGAGCAATAAAAACGAAGATAGGCGAACACTTGGCAAGCATCAGAAATGGCAAATTTGCTGTTTCGAGATTCGCGGACCACGTTCTAGACCGGAAGCACGACTACAGAGCAGAAGATTTTGAAATCTTATACAGCACAAGTGACCCGAGGCTATTAAACTTCTTGGAGTCACATGCTACCACCAGCGAAGACCCTGCCAGGTTACTGATCAGTGACGCAGGCCCTTTGGACATGACACAACTGAAGGAAGTGGCAAAACTTTTTCATCTTCCCAAACTGACCAATGGAATGAATACAAGAGCCACAAACTACGAACCTGGATTGGACTGACCAATTGGGCTTTATCTGTTATTTACTTATTTTGTAATTGGATTGTATTTACTTTTGTCTCACTATAAATATGACTCTGTAATTCTTCTGAAAAGCAAAAAGGCAACCGGCATCGATACCATTACCAACAGTGCTCTCAAGAATTTGCCTCCCAGTGTTATCTGCATCATCACTAAGGTCATGTTTACTGCTGGCTTAGCGGCCATTTCCCTAGTGCCTGGAAAGACTCAGTCATCATCACCATTCCTAAACCTGGACTGGATCCTGCTCTTCCCACAAGTTATAGGCCCATTAGCTTGTTGCCCATGTTTTCGAAGATCTTTGAGCGCACTATACTCAAGAGGTTCAACGAGTACTGCGAGGCAAACAACCTCATTCGTAGTGAGCAATTTGGCTTCCGTCCAGGCCACTCTTGTCAGCTTCAGTTATGGAGGCTCGTTGCTGATTTAAACGGTCCTCTCAACCTCTCTATGTTTGGTGGTCTCGTTTTCCTCCATGTCCAAAAGGCCTTTGACCATGTCTGGCATGATGGGCTCATTTACAAAATGATTACCTACGGGTTCCCTGACGATCTAATTGCTCTGGTTCGCTCCTTCCTCTCAAAGAGGACTTTTCGTGTTAAGGTTGGGGACTCCTTGTCTGAACCCTGCGATGTTACTGCTGGTGCACCCCAAGGCTCTGTCTTGGGGCCAGCCTTATTCAACTTCTTTATCCATTACTTCCCCAAGTTTGCAAAGTGTAATCTTTACATGTTTGCTGACGACGGTTCCATCATGACCTGGGCACGAAACCCAGCACATGTCATCACTCGACTACAAAAAGCTTTACATCAGTGCGAGAGCTGGTTCACTAAGTGGCGACTAAAGCTGAATGTCAAAAAGTGCAAGGTCATGTTTATCACTCGCAAATGCAAACCCCTCCAAAATCCCTCTTCTTATTTGGCAAGAAACTTGAGTGAGTAAAAAGCTATAAATATCTTGGTGTCATGATCGACTCCAAATTAAACTGGAACGACCAAGTCCAATACGCGCTCAACAAGGCAAAGAAAGCGAAGTTCAGTTTGATTGCACTTCTGGAGCGAAAAAAGCGCTCTTGGTGTAGATAACAAACTCTTGATATACAAGGTTGTGATTCGTACTATTTTGCTTCATGGAATGCCTGCTTGGGCTTCTATTTGCAAATCTAGGTGGAAGGATCTCCAGACCTTCCAAAATGTTGCTCTCCGATCCATTGTCCAACTTGACAGAAGAGTTGCCAACAACCATTCTGTCTATGACGATTTGGGGAAACCACATAGGCACCTTTGTCCAGACACTTATGAAGAACATGCTACCCAAGAAGGAGAATCATGAAAACACCCTGGTTTCTGGTACTCTGGACCATCCACTCGTTGTAAAGAATCCCCTCAGGTTTCGAAGACCGCGCCATATCCTGGATGTCTGCTTTGATGACGTTAATAAGGCCTCCTTCCCCAACTATTGGATCTTTTAGATCCTGCTGATTTTGGGGGACTCTATTCGTCAATCTACAATCTGACTCTCGTCCCTTCTGGGGACTTCTTCTCTGGAGGACTTAAGACGTTTATCAGGCTTCTCACCCAGTTCAGTGTACCTCCTCTGGTTTACTCTTTGGGCGAGCGTGCAAAGTGAGCTTGGCTCCTGAACCACTCGCGTCTTTCTTTTCACTTCACTGTTCGATTGTTGATTGTCTTCTGCTTCATCTGAACAGAATTTTCTGTACAGATCAATTCCTTGTATACGCTGACGAAGGCAGCTTGGCTGCCAAAATGCGCATTCGTTCGAATAAAATTTTGATGTGGATTAGTGGTTTCTTGCTATTCTTGTCGAGATGAAGATACTTGATAGTTGTGTTACGACTAAGTCACTGTATACGGTGAAATTTCCTGAAAATAGAATAAGGATGATTGAAAATAAATGTGTCCTAAGGGTTTGTCTCTGTGGACATATGAGTGTGTAGGTATAGAGTAAATGTTAAGCTTGATAATTTTGTATAACGTGTTCATCAACTTTTATTACCTGGATTAATTGACTAATGAACGAACTTGTCTTATTAAAGTTTAAACAAATTTTGAGAAATAATTAGAAATAATCTGTATTATTTAATATATGCATTTCATTGCGTGAGATTGCTTAATTTGTTTCTCTTTTTCATCACTTATGTCTTCATAAATCAAACAGACATGCGAATATTAACGACAACATTAGCGATGATAGGGAAGTTTGGCATCACCATTTCTTACGCCATTATTTTCGTGTTCGCCGCCGAACTCTACCCGACCCAGGCGAGGAACGTGGCGCTCGGCGTCAACTCCACCTTCGCTCGTCTCGGCGGCATGATCACGTCCTTCATCGTACTCCTGGTGAGCTAAAAAATTAATATCACATATCTGTCATCTTCACGTTTGTTAATAAGAGAAAAAAATCAATAAAAAATCAATTCTTCAATCATTATAGGCGGATTATTGGCGACCTTTACCACTCATCATTCTGGGTGCGATGTCTCTATCATCCGGACTTCTATCTCTATTTTTGCCGGAAACGCATTGTAAGGCGCTTCCTGAAAATTTCGCCGACTCATCTCAGTTGATGGCCACGTAAGAATTTTTTTTCATGTTTCCAGTGAAAGCCTACATCTGAAAAATGTTTACAGACTTAACATTAAGAATAAATGTTACAATTAGATATATAAATGTAGTGAATTATTCAAAGTTATTATATAAGGTTCTTTAATTTATTCAATTATGATAACCAGTTTCCCCCTTAAATCTCTTTATCAGGGTACAAAGTATTCCTCATATACGTAAAGAAAGCAAAATGTTAGCTGTGGATGCTGTAGAACTTAATCAAGTAAACAAGAAACTTCTGAAAGCATAATTTACGAACGATATCTCTAAATACTCTCCATTTATTTTATTTTCCTATTTATGCTATTGCATTTCACTATTCATTATCATTCATGTAAGTATACTGTACATTTGAAATAAACACAAATAAAAAAATACACAACACTAGACAAAAAAAAAAAAATTACAATAAACTGAGCTATTGCGTTCGGAGTCCTTGTTTTAATACTAATTTTAACATTTGCACTTCTGGAAAAATGTTTTCTTAAGAATATGAAAAATTTTGAATGTACATACACTGAACAGTCGCTAAGGGGAAGCGCATGACAAATTCGTTGGGCTGCATTCTCCTTGAAGGTCCACAAAAAGAATCGCAGAGTTACAGATACAAGTCTACGAGTCAGAGGGCTCCCGTCAATTCCTTCATTATCTCAGGCGAATTTTGAGAGGACTTAAAAAGTCTTTGCCTGTGGGATGGTCTTTGTTCTTAGTGAAATATTTTTGAATACATGAAAATAAATAGCAATCCCAATAAGAAGGTTTGAGTGCTTTATTAATCTCGATTTCGCGCAAACAGGTGTTCCAAAACTCGAAGCCCGAATTTTCCGAAAAATTATTTAACAAAACGCTAAACTCTGTGTTAAATTATATATACAAGACCTGGCGCCTAATAGGCAGCCTCACTTTGTCGGTGTTAGAAAGAATGATGGATCACGCAAGTATTAGATCACCGGTAAGAAAGAGAGCATATAAGAAACTATTTTGGAGTATTCGTTTCATTCAACCAATATGCTGATTACGTTCGAGTTTCGCAGAGGACAATTTTCATCGTAAGTTACTATCTTTAAAAGACAATGTAATGCGTAAGTATCCTTTTTTCAAGAAAGTTGTATTGAAAACAATGCATGTTTTCAGTTTTCAGTTGTTTTTACGGCCACCAGAAGGATTCATTCCTACGGCGTGATTGATATGGTTTCTGTAGATTAGATTAGGTTTTAGTTATGGGCTGGCCAAAGCAGATTGCATTGCTGACATCTGACAAAGATCTTAGAAACGGGTATGGTTAGGCAATAATTGATGAGAATTTGTGGGAAGAGGGGTGAAAAAGTTTAAAGAAAGCGAACCACTAGAAGGAGTGAAAAGCCGTCGAGTGCTCGAATACGTCGTTCCAAAGTAGATCTGAAAGCGGTTCAAAGGTAATGCATATGGTGGAATTTTAAATCAATAGTATTTTATTGTACACAAAGAACTACTCTACATTAAGTACGAGAGCTATTCTCATACGTAGCTGCATACAATAAAATGGGTAATTTATAGGCACACTATCTTCCAAGAAAGTGATTAACCGGAGACGCTGTCATAATTTAGAGAAGCATTCGTCCATTGCATTTGATTCTGTAATCACTTGTTCTGAATACTTTGAGTGAGTTAGCAGCTGAAGGATGAGCACATATAATGATGTGAGTGATTTAAAAAGAGGCATGATAGTTGGTGCAAGGTACAAGATATAGCATCTCAGAAACCGTCGACATTTTAGGGTTTTCTCGAATAACGGTTGCTAGAGTGTATCGAGAATGGCAAGAAATACGAAAAACAAAAAGAAAAAAACAGTTGCCAGAAGAAAGTCTGTGATCGAAGAAAAGATGTACGATGACAAGGATCTACGAAAAATGAGTTTTATGATAAAATCAGATAGGGGTGTAACAATTATCAAATCACAGCCACGTACAATGACGGAATGTAAAAGAACATTTTTGAATGTACGACATATAGTCAATAAATAAAGAAGCAAAAGATATTTTACAGTAATAACGGTTTCAAACGAATCATGAAGTCAAGGTGTGTGTGCGCAATTGGTTCAAACAAAAGCTAAGGAATTTCTACGAACATGGCCATCTGGAATTAGTAATGGGATAATACAGTAGCGCACAAAACAGTACACTTTCATGTTTATTGCTATAATACTTTCAAAAATTAAGAACATATAACTAAACTTTGTGTACATATTATCTATATAATTTGTGGTGTCCTCGCAAAATTATTTCTATTTGCGAGGACACCATTAAACTGCCAAAATACAAAAATCATAAAATAGTACACACGCAAAAAAAATCCCAAAAATGAAGTAAACACAATGAAAAAAAGAGTTAGCAGATCAATATTTTGTTGCAAAACCTTTTGCATAAATAACAGCTTTGCAGGGGGCTGGCATTGAATCAATTAACTTAGTGATTTTAGCCACTGGAATTTTTTCTCTTTTTTTTTCGTAAAATTTCAAATTTTTCCAACGAATTTCGTGCTTTCTGTGACTTGCAGCTGCGATCTAATTCTTCCCACATTTGCTCAATAGAATTCAAGTCTGGCAATTGACTTAGCCACTCCAGTAGTCGTACCTTCTTTGACTTGAACCAGTCTTTCACCACGTAAAGATTTTTCAATAGAAAAATGGAAGGAAAAATTCCGCGACCTGGAACCGAACCAGGAACCTCGGCTGTCATGGCCGACGCCTCTACCAGTTGGGCTATCGCAGACACGGACAGCCATGCTGTCTCAAGGTATCTTGAAGACAACCAGCGGTATGGTTGGGGTTATTGTCTTGCTGATAAATTCATCCACGAGGTATATTTGCTTTGGCAAAAGGAAGCATATGTTGCGCTAAGATATTCTTATATACTATTTTGTCGAACTTTATCAGCGAGCCTACCCTCAAATCTATGGTTTGCTGGACGGTGTACGTATTGGATACCATCAGATCCGAATAGTAAAAACTTCGATTCATCGCTAAAAAGTACTTTATTCCATTCTTTGGATGTCCACTTCAAATGATCTTTGGCAAATTTGAGGCGGGCTATCCTGTTCTTCTTGGAGATCAAAGGTTTTTTCACGGGACTTCTACCAAACAAATCTGCATCCCTCAGACATCTTTTCGTGGTACTCTCACTAACTTTAACATTACGGAAGGTTGCCATTTCGTTATTAAGGTCAACTGCAGTTTTCTTCGGATCAGCCTTAGACAGCCGTATCAAGACTTTATCTTCTCGTGGAGTTGTTGATTTTGGTCGGCCGCACCCTGACGTACGCGTTACATATCCTTGCGTGCGAAAACGGTGAAAAATTCTTGCCATCGTGGAGTTTGGAACTTGAAATTGCTCCAAAAGAAATTGATCTATAATGTGCCTTTTTATTGGAGATGGGAGATGAACTCGAAGTGACATGTTAAATATTGTCAGAAACAGCAAAATGCCAATGTCAATAGAGAGTATGCGAAAAATCTACATAAAACTCAGTGTGTACTGTTTTATGATCTCACCTCTATCAATAATGGATGAGTCTTCAAATACTAATTAACTCTAAAGAGTTTGAATTTATTTCAATATTCAAATCTTTATTTCAACATTGTTACAAATTCTTTAATTAAAAATTCGATACTTTAGGTGTTTTAATGAAAAAACTTAAAATGTACTAATTTTTGAGCGCTACTGTACCTAAACAAATGCGGACAATACTTTTGAGTTTTGTTAAATAATTACTGTGAACTATCCTTTACCTCCTTATTTACTGAATATATCTATTATAACTCGAAGAATAGGTGTTCACAGACGAGCGCCACTTCTTTCGACCAAAAACAAAGTTCGCTTCCAGTAGGCCTATGAACGCCACCATCTTACTATTGATGACTAAAAGAATTTTGCAAGTTTCGACGAATCTCAATTCCTAATACGCTCCAAGATACCCGCATGGTGCACTGCAATAGCGCCCCTCTAGCGGGAAAAATTTGTACTTGAGGGTTGTAAAAACAAAATGAATGTGCAAGTGAAATGCAACTTTAAATCAATTGCTGACTGGGAGCAATTGTTTAGACCAAAAACAATCAGAAGAAGGAAAAATCTCAAAAATTCATGTCATATCCATGACGTCAGCCAATTTTTTTCCTGATAATGTACCTGGTAAATGTTTGCCTCAAATGAAAGTGAATAAGGCCAGTTATTCAATTAAACTTCAGGTACTAAACTTTTTCTGTTGTCATTTTTTTATTGTCACATGATTATTACTTACAAGCCATTTAAAAACAAATTACATTTAAAATAAACTATTTGAAAATGTTATTTACAATTTTAATTTGACAAAAAATAGAATTTTAATTACCAAATATTTTAGTAGTGTAAAAATACAATTTAAATCAACATAACACAATTGTAGTTATAACTAAAATTGCAATTTTATAATTACATTTGTACAGGATGGTATTTTTTGTGTATGCCACCAGAGTGCGCCACACGTTAACAGAGTTAAGCTGTCTAGGAGCGTATAAACATATGGCACAATCAGTATATGGTGTCAATAGCGAAAACAATGTAGACTCTGTATGTAATGACAACCCTACAGATTAGTGGGGGATCGATCAAAGTGTGGGAATGTTCTCGACACAAATCTTAAGCATTGAATGCCACAGAGTTGTTGAGAATTGTTTTCGACCAGGTTCACCCCTTGATCACCGTCTTCTCTTCAGAATAAAGGCATTCTCAACAGGATAATGCTCCATGACAACGAGTTTAGTTTTCTTCCGTGGTCATCGTAATCTCCGGATCTAGATCCATTCGAGCGTCTGCAAAATAAGGTCGACGGGGTCATCCGAACTCGAAATCATTAATAAACATCTGTCGGTGTTGATACTGAGAATGAATAAAATATCTGAAGATCGTTTTTAGAATTGAACGAATTGGAGCAGTAATCCCGACTAAATTCAACCCCCTGAAATCGAAGCTTCCTGAAGGGTGGGATTTTTCTTTGAATGATACAAGCAAAAAAAGTCTTTATTCAGAATGCCAATGTCTATGGAAAATAAATAAATTAAATAAAATTTAGGGTTGCTAAATAAAACTAAACTGAACCAACAAGGATAAAAAAAGAAACTGAATAATTTCCTCCTAGCAATACAATTCCTTATACACTCAAACACGCACATTTTTAGAAGAATCAATAATATATTTAAATACGTAATTTAGAAATTAAATGCTTTCTTATCTTGATATCGTGTGATCATCCCACTCTTAAAGATGCACTTCTCACTACCACTACAATCTTACAATGATGAAAAAAAAATTAATGAAGTGATAAATTAAAGGAAATGGTGCTCAAAACCTATAAAAGAGCAATAAAAATGTCTAAATTAGAATTTTATTTGAAACTTTATCGGAAAGAGAAATAAACGAGCTAAATAACTCCAAAAGGTGTCAAATACATTCCATTCAATACATATTCTAAAGTAAATTTTATTTTTTTTACGTAAAAAACTTTAAACGAGAAAACAGATCTAGTTTTCAATCAAATAAGAAGAAGAAGCAATATTCCCCTCATTCATGGAATCTAAAAGAAATGCAATCCGTTTAAAAACAAATAAAAAGAAATACTTCAAAAAATATTTTAGAAGCTTAAAAGCCAGTTTAAAATCTATATTAGCGAGAGTTTTTTGTAATTTATATCTACGTAAATTGATAAACATATTTCGCAGCTGTTGAGGAAACTACGGCGAGACTACACAACGCTCTCTTGGCTCGGCTTCGATGGAAAGTTGCAGGGAGGCAGAAACTTCAAACGATACGTTAGCTTTCTATTACACAATGGAATGAAGCTCAATTAATATTACGAACCATCATCTGTAAGTACACTCTGTCTTTAAATTGATCATCTTTCTTATTTTGACGAAATTCTTGGAGGCCTCTAAGATAATTAAAAATAAATATTCAAAGTAAAAAAAAAAAAAAAAAAAAAAAAAAAAAAAAAAAAAAAAAAAAAA
>JAHWFO010009918.1:0-27399 GCA_023313115.1 Rhysida immarginata | reverse complement strand
AAAAAAAAAAAAAAAAAAAAAAAAAAAAAAAAAAAAAAAAAAAAAAACAAAACAAAACTGAAAATATGAAAAACAAATTTATAAAGCTTTCTGCATAAAGCTTTTATTTCATTCTTACGTACATGAGTTATTTCGTATATAATTGCTATTTAGTTAATTATTAATTATTTTATGCATCGTTGCAGGTTTGATTCTTATTTGAAAGATTTTTTTGATCGGAATAAAAAATCCAAAAAATACTCTTAGATTTCCTTCATAAGCTAAATCATTTTATAAAATTTGAATTGCACTCAAAAATTATAATAGATGAACTTAAAGCCATATACAACCGGAATCTTCATTAGAATTTATATTTTAAAGATAACCTAATATTATAAAAAAAAACGGTTTATTCGTATTGCGTGAGTTGATGATGTAACACCTTTTATTCTCAAAGTTATCGGCTATTCATAGAATAACGACAACAACTTATATTGCCGTTAGCTCAATAATTAAAAATAATTAATTAAATATTTGAAAATTTAAATTAACCATTCCCCACTGTTTTCTCATTTGATACAGGCTCTCGTCGACTGATAACTTTCGCGAGATGGTTCATTTCGCCCATAACTGAACTTTACACCTTTTCTAAAAATATGGTAGACTCTACTGTATCAGCGTAGTAAGAGAGTGTAAATACACAAGAAATATTAGAAAAAAGGCGAAACAACAAAACGAAGAGAAAAAAATGCGATTTGACGAAGTCCTAGAATATTTGGGAGAGTTCGGGCCTTACCAAAAGATCATTTATTTTGTTGTTTCCTCCTCGACGATTTTCACCGTTTTACACAAAATGGCTTGGGTTTTCATAGGAGCAATTCCCAAACACAGGTAAAAACATTAATTTCTTTTTTGTATTTGAAATTATTCATTTTATTTAAACAGACAAAAACATTAAAATAATGAAACTATTATCTAAATATAGAAACATTAAGTATACTTGCAATTCAGTCTTACATCAACTCGTTCAACACATGTTACTCTTGGCTAATCTTTTGAATGAATTTTACGATCTCATACGACATAAATAAAGCCTGATATCTTAGTTAACGGATGGTAGAAAGGTAATGTGAATGGAAGATTGCTTTATGAAAGATATAAAGTACTATTTAAATTGAAATGGCTCTTTAAGAGAATGCAGAAAGAAAAGAGAAAGAAGCTAGAGTGTTAATATGAAAGACAAATGAGGATCTGTTTATGAACGAACGAATAAAAATTTTCAAACCACGTCCTTATTCGAGTTCTGGAAACATGAAATATTAAATATTATCTCGTCAATTGGCTCTGGTGTTTCATCCATTCATTCCCTTGTTAATATTAATTTGTTCCACGAGAAACCTAGCAATATTCTCGTTGAAATTATCTTCAGTAGAATCCACCAGCTGATCACACTTCTAATCAATCAAGCTTGTTGTAGCCTTTACCTTGGCTTATGCATATTGATATTGCCTGCAGCTTTGTACTGAAATTTGCGAATGATTCAAACAAAGAAGAAAACTTTTTTGTACAAGCTAAATGATGGATTTTATTTGCTAGCAAAGTAATTAATAATATACATAAGGATCATTATTTATAGAACTTGAGAATATATGGAAGACACTAAAAAAAGAAAACTGTTCATATGCGGATATGAATGGATTTTCTTGGGATGTATGAAACCAAACCTATCAAAAGCTGAATTTGATCGATGTTGGAATGAACAAAGCTAAGAATTTATGGGAATGCATATTCCATGGAAAATTTCAGAATGATGAAATGGATAAAATGTTTTTGAAACTGAATATTCCCGAACTTTGTGATAGTTTGAGGGAAAGCCATCGAGATCAATATTGATCTCGATGGGGAAAGCTCCACCAGATTATATGTGTTAAGGAAATGCAAAGGGGTCAATGTTCTTAGGAATAAATTTGATTTGGCTGAAAGTTGGTATGATTCAAAACCTTTGGTCGAGGAATTTTAAATTAAAGTTTTATGAAAACATTGATAGGAGAATTACTGATATATTTGAATATAATGGAACAATGGTCAATGGTATTCTGAGTTGTCTCTATCTACAAAAAAGGTGAGAGAGGTGAACATAAAATTTCGAAAGTATCCCAAGTGCAAAAAAACTAACACATGAATATATATTAATTTACATTCAATGCTTATTTGTCCTTTCAAAAATACTGTATGTTTAAAAATGTTCATATGGAGCGAACTCAATTCAAATTGAGATATCATTTACTCTTTAAATTCACTTAAAAATAAATTCCATTAATATAAGCCTTTGTTTCAATGATGCGCTGTGTATTCCCCTAATCATCAGCTGTAGCCTTAAATGAAATCAATGTCAATGTTTACAAGTAGAAAGAGTCATGGCTTAAAGGCTTCGTTGTTGGCTTAAATTCATTGTTCAACTTTTTGTTCCACTCAGCAAATTTCATTCATAATAAATTCAACAATCTCACTATTACTGATATACTTTGTCACCTTTATTGACTTTGCAGATAAATAGAGGATAAACAATAAAGAAATTTTGCGAATATTATTCACTGACAAATTTTCAATAGATTAGGATGACTATACCAGAAGTGCTAAAGTTTAAAATTTAATTTTACATTCTCTCTATATCAGAATACAAAATTAAGTGAAATTCAGAAATAAACTTCCTAATAGAAGCCGAAATTAATCTTTAATTATTAATATAAAAAATAACTCATGAAAAATATATAACAGCACTTTTATAAAGCAGCTATAATAAAATTCAGAAAACATAATTTTTCTCCAATTATTATAATATTAAATTAAATTGAAAATAGAAGAAAAAAAATTTGCCCTTATATAATAAAATAATAAATATTTTTTTCTATATAAGGGCAAACTTTTTTCTTCTATTTTAAATTTAATTTAATTCTCCCAATTAAAATTTCAATACAATTTGAAAAACCCCACGTTAAAAATGAGAATAAAAATTAAAAAATAATAAGATATTTAATTTAAAAATCAAATGCTGAAATGATTTTCATATTAACAATTCTATAAAAAATTTTCCCATTTACAATTCTATGAAATTTTATATAATCTATCTATAATTTACAAACAATTCCTTATTGATTTAAAAATAAACCCAATTAACTCAGCTGCAAATAACATTTTTCATTTAGGAGTACTTCATTTCAAAAAGGTTGTAGGAATTATCAATTTCAACTCGTTGTTACAACGGCGAGAAAGTTCTATATTGCAGGTCAAAAGAGCTATTATTTTGGCCGCAAAAGACATTCCCTCAATGGAAAAACGATGCTTTTAAAATTGGAAGTCGTCCGCAATTCAATTAGACTGAATACCACAGAATTTCAAATTTAAAATTTTGAGGTGCGAGCCGAAAAACAATTTGAGTCCAAAAGTCTTAAAACTTGGAAATTAATTCACATACATTTTAAAAAATGATCTGAAGAAACACTTTTAAATTTTGAAATATACCCGAAAGAAGAACCAATAATCTTATATGCTTATTAAAAATTCTGTACAATTATTACCATTAACTTAAACGTTTTGAGTGCCGGCACTCATCATCAAAAGTACAAGGGAGAAATGATACAATAAGGTTAAAATAAAAAAACAAACCTAAAAGTTAATAAAATCCAAGACATGGAATGGGGAAAGTTTAATCACATGATCATCCATTTGTTGTCTAAGTCATGTGATGCCGTTGCCAGAGTATGCTTGGGTTTATTGATAAAATAAGCTTCTTTTATCAATCTTTTCTTTAATTCTTCCTCTTTGGCCAAAATCCTAATTCCTCTCCATTTCATTTTATTACCTGTAGCATAGCGATGTCTGGCGACAGCATTTTCTACATAATTCAATCGAATTATGGTCCTACATAATTAACTTCACATTCTTCACATGGTATTTTATAGACCACATCAGTTGTATCCACCAATTTTCGAAAGTTTTGATCTTCTTTAAATAATTCTTTCAGTTTCCTACATCCTCCACCATCCAAAGATCTATTTTCCTTATTACATTGATGCATATAGATAATTCTTTTTTTAATTGTGTTATTAATCTTTGGAACTAATTGAATATTCTCTCCTATGAAACATTTTTTGATTCTTTTCAACGTAGGATCATATGCTATTGAAACTCTTTTTTTAACATTAAGTAATTGCTGATAGATTTTTTTTGTTTCCTTTGAAAACATGCGATTAGAAGTCTGTCGATTACCTTTGAAGGATATTTATTAAATCTCATTTTTTAAAAATTAACTTTCTAATGTCTCCAGGAAGGAAAATAGGAGAGCAAAGCTTCTTAGCTCTTTCAATAAAGTTAGTTATTGTATTAATTTTATAGGCAATAGGAATTTTTGAATGGTAATAATTATTATTTCCTTGTGTCTGTTTTTCAAAAAAGTCAAATAAAAATACAAACAATTTTATAGAAACAAGCTATTATTAATTCATTTTTTATAATGTTTTTTGTGATAAACGTCCTAGATGCAAAATAACAGCACTATTATTAAAGAATGAGTTAAGAATGGTTAATGAGGCATTTAATTCTACCAAACCTCATTGTCGACTATTATTTTTATAAATGACGGATGGAGAAGTAAGAAGGACAAAACAAGAACCTTTCAATGGAATAAAAAATCTGATGTGGACACCATAGAATCTGAAAGAGTCCGTAGGAATCAGCTCCTTACAAGGGAAAGCACATCGGTTGGAATCCGACTTTATATGCATATATTTTTTTTATTTTTTTAAAATTTGAATATATTGATTTATTAATTGTAAAATTTTTTGAATTAAAATGAGAAGTACATAAAATTTTATTTCACTAAAAACTTCTCATCCCCTAAGACTCATATTACATTAATTAAACTTTTCGCTGTGGCTACCGGGTCCCGATTCTTGTACATGGCTATGACGTTGCCGGAAGTACGACGTTAGCACATGGGGTGCTCGTAGCACATTTCAGTGCTAATGTATCCGACAATATAACCGACTGTGATAATGAACGGCGTGATTCGTACGAAGGACTGAAAATGAAATCTCATGATGACGTACTGAAAGTTTGTAATGGAATACGACGCACCATTTATTCAACCAGTGACGATCGATTCAAAAATTATTTCCGTTGCCAGACAACGTAGGATGTAAGGATTCGTTAACCCTGACCTGAAATACTACGAAATTACTTACCGATGTATTTAGTGGGCCTTGGGCAAATTGTGCCCCCTAACTGCCGTTTGTGCTCCCTTACTGTAATTATCCCGGGTAGCGCCGGGTGCCGCTGCTAGTAACTTTATAAAATTAAAAAAAAAGACCCAACTCTTGCATTTCAAAATGAAATCTAAAAACCCCTAACAACCTGCAAATCAAAAACACTAATGTGAGTGTATTATTGTTGTTGTTGGTTTTTATATTGTTGTAGATGGTATTACAGAGGTTGAGTCAAAAGTAGTGGCCGTCTCTGGAGAGGGCCGAGTTTGACGAATTCTAGGCGAAGACCATTAACCACAAGGGTATATCGCAGTTTATTAAGAGAAAAGAGTGTGGGAAGAAACGTCAGTAGTCGTGTACCAAAGATATTGTGCCAATGCGTCAGCCAGTGTAAAAATATGGCAGAAAAATTTGTGACACGCGGGCTCCTTCACCCCTATTGGAAAAAG
Source organism: Rhysida immarginata (assembly GCA_023313115.1). NCBI lineage: Eukaryota > Metazoa > Arthropoda > Chilopoda > Scolopendromorpha > Scolopendridae > Rhysida > Rhysida immarginata. Next base: position 21,707 of record JAHWFO010009918.1, on the reverse strand, counting down.
GGGACCAGTGCGTGAGCAGCAGCCGCCGAAATTTGTAGGGTGGAAGGTCAGGGTGTGACCAATGAACGGATAGCACGACGGTGGTTCTCCCGCTTTTCGCCTGGAGACATGGGCCTGGAAGATGCGCCAAGGAGCGAAAGACCCAAAGAAGTGGATGACGCAGCCCTACGGCAACAAGTGGAAGCCAGCCCAGGCAGCACCACTCGTGGACTAGCGGCTGGTTCTACATCTGCACGCCATGGGAAAGGTCAACAGGAGCTGCCGAGTTGTGCCCCACGAGCTGACGCCCGCGCAAGCACAACAACGGGTGAAGGTGTGTCGTCAACTGCTGGAAAAAAATCGATTTCTGCCACATCTAGCATACAGCCCCGACCTGGCATCTTCCGACTACCATCTCCTCCTGTCCAAGGCGTAATTCCTGCGTGGACGGCGCTTCGCCAATGTCAGTGAGGTTGAAAACGCCGTACGTGACGTTTTCGCCCAGAAACCGGAGGAGTAGTTTCGCGAGGGCATCCGCCAACTGGCTGATCGTTGGATGAAGACTATCGAGCATGATGGACTCTATTTTGAAGATTAGCAATGAGTGGTTCCTGTCTGGTGCCCATTTAAAAGTTTACGCGGTGATCGGCCACTACTTTTGACTCAACTTTTGTATTTTTGGCAGATTGAATTTATAAATTTAAATATGTTTTGATGTTCTGGTTGGATTTGGTTATTTAATAAATGGATTTTGTCTGTAAGTGTTGCTTTGTGTATGTATAGGTTGTCGAAGATTTTTATTTTTCAGATTGTTGATGATGATTTTGGGAGACCGTGTTTCTGCAAATTTTGACTTGGTGTATATTCATGGTGCATTAACATATATATGCTGAAAGAAGATTACTCGTAACACATATTTGGGAAATGACGGATAAGTGATAGAACGCATTAAGATCTTTTTTTGAATTTTTGTATGTTTGTCTGTCTGTTTTTTTCTACGCATATCGCACCAAAACCACTGAACGGATTTGATGAAACGTAGAATGGTTATAGCTTAGAGTCTGGGTCAACATTTAGGGCACTTTTGATCCCGATAATCTTTTTTCTTCTATCTTCTTTCTTTTTTTTCTTTCTTTCTTTCATTCTTTCTTTCTTTCTTTCTTTCTTTCTTTCTTCTATCTCTTCTATCTATCTATCTTCTTCTATAATAAACTGAATTTTTCGTGTTTGTACATTCACATTCACATATACCGGTCATATAACTTTTCAATCAAAGAGCCCGAACAAGGCCAGGTATATCAGCTGGTGAGGAATAAGTTTATTGTCAAAGGGAAAAAATTCATTTGCAACAAATAAAATTATTAATGAGAAAAAATGAATAAAATTTTATTTGAAGTGTGGTTGTTAACATTTATTATTTTTCGAAATTTTATCTAGGTGTTTCCTAGAGGTCGATGCCACTGCACGAAATGCTGGCGGAGTTTCTTATCAATTACCCGAAAGCATACTGAACGCTTCCATTCCATGGGACCCAGAGCTCCGAGAGCGAAGCTCTTGCGAAAAATACCTCGAAATCAACGGATCATCTGTACTTCGGAAAGAGACTTGTGATGCGTGGGTTTATGATACTTCGCAATTTACCTTTACTGTGTGTACAGAGGCAAGTTCACAATTTTTTTTTAGTTCTTTTCAAATACTAACATGTAAGATATATTTCTTAATAGCCTGAAAACTGGACTGTCTCCGTCCTCTTCGCACCGCAGCTAATACACTATCTGATCAAAGGTTAGGACACCCTTTCTAAAGAGTAAATTTTCCTAGCCATCGTTCTGATAATTATGAAAGGAGCGCATCGGCTTCCATCTCTCACAGATATACATGTACAGTCAACTACTACAGTCAACCCGTTGACAACCAGTCTATTGATGAAAATGAGTGACCAGACTAGAAAGGGATGTAGCCCGTTTTTCGCTTATGTGAAGTGAGTCACGAAGAAACCATTTCTCTCTCTCTCTCTCTCTCTCTCTCTCTCTCTCTCTCTCTCTCTCCTTTCCCAACCCATTTTCATCAATGGAATGGCCGCGTCAGAAGTCTCGTTGTCAACGCTTGACTGTAATTATACAGTAATCGTAGAAAAAGCTCAGCGATTTTCGGATATATGATACCTTTACAAACTGTACTTGGAAATGTCTGTCCTATTTCAACTGTCCTGATCAACTCCAAACATAAACAATAAATATTATCAAAAAATTGTCTAAAATTATGCCAACGGTTCTGCATCAACATGACAATTTTCTCGTCTACCATGAGATCCATTGAAGAGTGTTGAGCAACTTTCTCGGCTTACGCAAAGAGATAACCTCATTCTTACGTTTAATTATCTTTGAGATCATTTGGAACGCTGCTATCAGTAAGGCCACAACAGGCACTGTTGGTGATAGTACTAACAATTGCTCTTATCGAAACTGGAAGGCTTTTCTCACAATAACGTACCGCATTCTAATAAACCATTTTCTAAAAAAATGAAGATCGTGTTAAGAGGAAATGATGGAATAAATTGTTATTAGTTTTGCTCCTATTAAGAGCAATGGGAATTGTAGACGAACATGGGATAGGAAATTTTTGATCAGAAAATGTAATACACTGGCATTTATAGTACATCTCCCTCGCTAATGGAGTTTATGACTTAAAATGTGTTCCTTTTTCGATGTCCTCTATGAAATTAATCTTATGGTGCATTTTATACAGCGCGCAAAAGTCCTGAAATCCATATTTTACATTATAGCTTCCATAAATATGAAGATATCATTTTGAAATTCGCGTTGTAGAAGCTTCATTTTATACATTACTTATAGACTAATTCCTTCTAAAGTATTCAGACCGTGTTTTATAAACAGTTTGCAACCCGAAATGTGCCAGAGAGGCCAACAAACACCTCATTGTTTAGGAAGTCATTGTTTCGGATCATCTCACGTAGACTGGGCCATCTCGGTCACTGATCTAAAGCCACTAAATTTCTTCTTGTAGTCTTATCTCAAAGAACGCGTTTATGATAATCGTCTGAAGGCCATCAATGCATTAAAGGACCACGTCCGCAACATCACTGCATCCATATCCAGCGATATGTTGAAAAGTATTGCTGCAAATACCTATCTCGAGCAGAGTTGCAGAATGGTTCTCAGTTTCAACATTTAGTGTAAACCACGATGTTATGCATAGAATAAAATATATACAACGCCAATTCTTTATTCAAGATATATAAGAGGAAATACAGGTTGCAGGACTTTAAAGTCACCTTATACTAGTATCTTTCTTTTAAGACCTATATAATAGGGAGATGAAAACATATAAACACAGAGTATAAAGAGAAAAGGAATACGAGTAGACGCATATTTAGTAATATTTACTTATAGTAATTGCACGATATTCATGTAATGGCATAATGGTGTAAAATTTTAATATTGTTTCTTCTTTATTTTTCCTTTGCAGTTCGATCTCGTTTGCCAAAAAGATCTGATGCTAACGTTTCTCCTTACGCTTTGGTTCATAGGTGAAGGCCTTGGAAGTATTTTCATCAGTATTCTATCAGACAGGTAAACTATAAACGCAACACATGTCAGTTGGCTGTCTCTGAACAACGAAATGAAAATAAAGTGAAGACATTACCAGCAGTAAATTCAAATAAGATATTCTTTGAAACTAAAAATTATATTTTAAGTTGGTATTGATATCAAATTTACACTTTTTTAACAAAAAAAATCAAAGCACCCGATTCAAAAACCATGAAAATCGTCATGCAAATGCCGTTTGGCCGATTATACAAATGATCAGTTTCGTCGCCAATGAACTTCAATATTTCCCCAGAGTGGATTTCAATTGCACAAACTGCGAACGTTGTGATCTGTCCAAGAAGATATTGTAAAAGAGGATCGAGTATTGGAGGACAAGCCTGAGCTACTCTGTCTATCCAGAGATGTAACATTCAGTATGGACCAGCTTTTGTCAATGCGCACTTTTGCGAGATGACTGGTAGAGACGGGCTCTACTCTCATCACCCCTTGACAACTCCGCTGTTAAGTATTCGATATCGGCGTTCAGTCTGAGTATTTGCATTCAAACTTCGTTGCAAAGTGTAAACACTAATGGAATTAAGGTGGTGCGGGGATATTAGCTAGTGTCAACATCAGCTAATATCGAAATGGACAGCATTTGCAAAACACTTGACATAACCTAATCATAGAACAAGACAGAGTTTTTCCGCTTCACTACGATTCAATTTTGCATCGTTTGGTCGTGATATTGTAAGCAGTTATTTACTTCTTCATGTATTTTGCACGTGCAAAGTTTTCATTACGGTCAGATACTTGTTTCGAAGTACTTCGATTTTTTCTTGTCAGAGTATACGTAAACAGGAGATAATAAATAAACTGAAGAAACTTCTTCAAGCATATCACAATAATAATCAAAAAGAGAAGGAAAAATTCCGCGACCTGGATTCGAACAAGGGACCATGCCTATCGCTGGCGCCTCTCTTACCAACTGAGCTACCGCGGATACGCACCGCATTGCTGTTACAAGATATCCAAATGGACTTCATTGAAGCCACCAAGCAGCTCAATCGGCAGAGCAGGCCCCGACTCGAAAGTTGGGAATCATCTCGTAGTATCAATTTTTGGTTACAGTAGGTTTGATGTATCAATTTGTGTATCAAGTCGGGAATCATCCCGTGGTAGAGTATGCGTAGCTTTTATGTATCAATTTTTGATTGTTTGGAATATAGATACACGAAGACGATTTGAAATATTAACTTTAATCATTAGGTTAACCCATTCAGTTATATTTTTTGACTTCATTTTCAATGTTCACCAGAATAGGACGGAAGAAAAGTCTCATTGTATGCCTCGGAAGCCAAGGAATCGTGGGCATTATCTCCGCCTTCGTCCAAAACTACTATTTCTACGCCTTTTCAAGGGTTGTCCTGGCAGCATTCACTCAGGGAATATATCTCGTCAGTTTTGTCCTAGGTTAATTTCTAATTAAATATACATTGCATCTGACTTTAATCTCCATAGTACTAAAGTAGAGTTATACTCAATTGAATTGTTTATGTTTACAACGAATCTATTGTAAAAAATCATCTTTTTTACAGCAATGGAATTCGTCGGTACATCCAAAAGAGTATTTGCTGGCACCGCCTTCAACTATTTCTTTGCCATCGGCTATTTAGTAGAAGCCGGGCTCGCCTACTTAATACGAGATTGGCGATTCTTGCAACTGGCCGTTTCCATCCCTCCCTTGCTCTACACTGTAGCGATCCTGTAAGAGGCTCGTTTCTTTTCTAAGACAGCATACACAGCAAACATTTTTAATGTTATATAATTGTGTTATAGTATAAAATATTTTATTTCAATTATAACTTTTCATGCGTATTTTTAGATGGGTTCCCGAATCTGCTCGTTGGTTAATTGCGATGAACCGGTTCGACGATGCCATAAAAATAATCGAGACAGCAGCCGACTACAACAAGAAATCACTACCCGAAATTAATCTTAAGATAGTGAGTTTGATACATTTTAAAGCTGAATCGGTATTTACTTCGATTACTACTGCCTTGATAAATGATGGATGTAGAAGAAAAAAAGGACGAGACGTAAGAATCCTGGAATAAATCAAAATTGGACGCAACTTGAAGACTCTGAAAACAGCTGACGTTTCGGAAAGAGACTATTCTTCGTCAAAGCAAAAATAATAATGACAAAGTGATACTCTCTGATTACACTGGCCAACAAAATTTAAGATTTTTCTTGTGACAAAATGAAAGTGGGTGATTTTTGGTAGTATTTTGTCTGCTAATTACGAATATAATTTTTAAATTTCTCTAGCACGCACAGCTTTCTTGTTTTACAATGAAACATTTTTAAATAATTCAGTGTTTGGGGCCTGGTAAATTTACTTGCGGCTCCAAAATATGGATACTTTAACAATGTAGCTGCTTCTCTTCACTCCCATTACTTTAACATAGAAGTCTCGATGTACATAAATTGGAAACGTGACGTGATAGAAAAATTCTAAAAGCAGATTCGGATTCTACATACAAATTACAATATTAAGAACACTATGTGTGGTCTTAGTCACAAAATGCGTGTTGACTAGTGTTATTTTTTCTTTGACAAACTATAGTCTGTATTCGAACGTCAGCTGTTTTCAGGGTCTTACCACTCATTGTCTAATTTTACTGTGTTGATAGTGATGAATCACTCGATCAATTGAAGTATGCCGACGAGAGGATCAGCATGAGACAATGGAAGGAACTGAAGCCTTATAATACGACATACGTGATTGGGAAGAAGCAACGAAACAGTTTCGGCATTTATTCTCGCCTTCTTTAGGGTACCATATATTTTCTAATAGTAGCCCCCGGCGTCTATTTTTTCAACTGAATCACTAACCAGGCGTTTATTAAAGACCGGCGTTTATTTTAAACGCCACATCATATGACGGCTTTGGAGGCATGTCTTTTTTTTTTTAAAGAGAAATATGGTGGTGTACATTACACAGTCCTTACGAACAAGATACCTTGAGAACTAAGGGCTGAATAGCAGAGTGCATGATATCGAAACTCAAAGCAGTGTGCTGGGAATCCCCTCTAGCCGTGTATACGTGAACCCCGAAAGCGGCTCACGTGAACAGCCGCGTGTAGGAGAGTCCCCGGCGTTTATTAGAGACCGGCGATATTTGGAGACCAGGCATTTATTAAAAGATATACGGTATGTAGGGAGAGAAAGAAATTAATGTTTTTAAAAAAGTGAACGGCGGGAGAAACATTGGAAATCGATCATATGCACGGTGTTTTTGAACTCGTTGCACAAACTTCACAAGATGATAGGTGATAACATACTGAACATTTTTTTCTTTTTACCAAAGAATGGATGGTCCAAAGTTCACCATTAAATCGCAACAGGGGAAAAAGGTTACCAACAATTAGTTAACGATTTTATTGACAACTGATTGCAGTAACTGTTCAAAGGAGCTACCACGACATCGTCCAGACACTGATTGGCGAACAGTTTCAAAAATGTCTGGCATGTCAGAAATATTCCCAGATCAACTGCAATTCTGGCAACTAAGTTCTTATCTGAGTTAACAGTTAATTAAATTTGTTTATTTTTTTTTAATTTGCATGCTGCTTGGATTAGGTTAGGTTAGGTTAGGTTAGGTTAGGTTAGGTTAGGTATTTCCAAAATTTTTCCCTGTAGCAATTTAATGATAAACTTTGGACCATCCATTCTTTGGTAAAAAAATGTTCAGTATGTCATTACCAATCACCGTGTGAAGTTTGTGCACCGAGTTCAAAAACAACCAGTATAAAAGAAACAGGCGCTTGTACATACAAAAATTATTGAGCATTTGTTGTCAAGAAATCTTCTTTTAGCATGACCAAGAAGGAAATTATAAAGTTGACTATACAGGATAGATACAAAAATGAGCCCCTCCCCTTTTATTTTCGTAACCGAAGCAGATATGTCAATTTTTGATGAATCCTATGAATAGGAAGTTGTTGGTGACCTATCCCATGGTGCACTTTTCCTCATGCAAAATATACAAATTAGGACACGTTCAAATTCCTATCTTAAAAATCGTAACATATACATAAAAAATTACAATTGAAGACTTGTTCAGCATAGAATTACGAACAAAACAAAACTTTTTTTCCAAAATCTGATGAACGGATCCCCAACAATCTCATGTTGAATTTATTAGTTACCTCCCTATGTGCTTCACAAAGACATTTGAATGTTCAACATGCAAATCAAGAAAGTAACAAAAATTACCAAAATAATATTCACTTTAATGAGGAAAAGCAAATAAAAAGTATCTGTCAGCATACAGAGGACAGAACAATTCCAGGATGGCAAGCTACACTCTTCCTGAAATGGTCAATATGATCTTCTGCTTTGGATTGTGACCATTGATGATTTTGGAAAAAAAATTTTGTTTTGTTCGGAATTCCATATAATACAATAACAATAATACAATAATACTTGCCGAACAAGTCTTCAATTGGAAATTTTCGAGTAGCTGTTACGGTTTTTAAGATAGGAATTTGAATGTGTCCTAATTTGCATATTTGGTGATGATGAAAAGTGCACCATGGGATAGGTCACCCACAACTTCCTATTCTTTGGATTCATCAAAATTGACATATCTTTTTCGGTTATGAAAATAAAAGGGGGGGGGGGCTCATTTTTGTATCCACCCTGTATATAGGCTAAGAATCAAAAATATAAAACAAATAGAACCAATCAGAAAGATACACTTATTTTCGCAAGTTAATGAATTTTAGCCAACCGGATGGATCCGTTGGACCTTCATTCGAGTTCGTTTTTACAATGGTCGGTCTTTTACCGAGCTCTAAAGATTTTAGAAACTTCAAATTTTACTGTTGTTTAAACGATGCAATACTTTAAAACTGTTAGCAGTATATATGGAATAACATCTTAAACATTTTCCAATAGTCTTCTTTGCGTCCACTTTGTAAGCAATATCAAACCCGAATATTCTGGCGAGTTATCAACTTTTGACAATAATTTCTTGAATGATGCAACATCACTGTGGTATAATGTGCTATTACTAATAATATACAATAATGTTTTTTAACATTAAGCTCCATAAGCAACTTCATAAGCTTTTCTTAGAAATGTGAAACCAGAAATTCCTGGTCAGAGTTAAAGAGCATCTTTCATCATCAACTACGACATGAAATCAAAGACCCATCTCCTGCCAAAAGGCAACTGATTTGGAATTATTAAATTAATCCTCAACAACAATTTATTAAAATACTCCAGATAATAAGTTAAAAATCCTTTATATACACTTTATTTTTATTCAGTGGACCTATTGGCTGTCATTTCCAATTTTATTTTTGATGCCGATTTCCTGTTTAACGTAATGCCGTTCACTTTTTTGAAAGTCATCATTTCTTTCTCTTTTTGTTTACCCTCCAGAAGTCGGAATAAACGCTGAAAGCGGTGAATTAGTTCTTTCTTCAAGCTACGTCGTACTGTAGTAAAACTTCAATTTTTTTTTAGTCAGAAACACTATAATTGCCGCTCAGATATCAAAATGATGTCACAATGGATCCTAACTGCGTTGTATCAACCCTTCAAGTCGGTGGAGGTGGCGTTATACTCTGGGGTATGTTTGTTTTGAAGGCTCTTGGTCCATTAATACCCGTATAGCATTCTTTAAATGCTCAGCGATAAATCAGCTTCATTTCTGATCAGGCTCACATCCGCCATCTTCTTTTTTTTCATGATTATAATTATGCCTCCTTCTAATATAATTAACTTTCCAAGTGCTACTTTCGTCTCCACAATCCCTGTATTTAACTCCATGTGGAAAGAGCTCAAAACAAAGCACCTTCTTTAGCGTGATCCTTTGCATGATGATAATTTTAAAGTTCCTTATGCAAAATGTTCAGAACTCAAATTTTAAGAGTATAAATGGCACGCGAAATTTGCTATACAGCTGACAGTAAACGCCATTTAATCTCAACAAATGCCGCAGTTCATTGTACAGTGCATTCAAAAGTATAAGACCAGGCGTTTGTTTGTGCTAAAGAAAAAACAGACGCATCATTTTTTTCTGATAATTTTTATATCCATAATGAACACAAATGTCAAACAAAACTACAACTTTGGAATAAGTAAAAATATTTCTGGAATAAGTTATGCAAAAAAAACACAAAAAACACATGTGCAAAAGTATAAGACCACCCTGAAAAAATGGAACTGTCCTACCACTTTTTTGGTATAAATGAATTGGCACAACTAATCGAACTTCAGAAGTGCTGCGGTACAGCCAGAAGGAATATACAGCGTTTTATAGACAATGCCTAAGGCCACACATCTCAGCGAATCTGAAATCCGACAAATTTGGACACTAAACGGTAGTGGGAAATCGCAGCGCCAAATTGCTGCAACGAATGGTCGTTCAAAATGTGCTGTTGCCAATGTATTAGCCAGAGGACGTGATGGGTATGGGAAACCTAGGACAGGACGACTCAAACTTCTCTCTGAAAGATCTCGTCGTCACGTCTATGCTCTTGCTACCAGGGAAAAAAATGTCAAGATCGACCATGAACATCTCCTGTTCCACGAGCACCATTATAAGGGTTTTGAGTACTTCACAGAACATACGGTACTGTAAAGAAAAGAGAGCACCGCCCCTAACACCAAGACACAAAACAAAACGTCTGTCCTTTGCCCGTAAAACCATGTCATGGAGCCATGAATGTCACTCTGTAATTTTTTCTGATCAGAAGTTTAATCTCGACAGGCCTGATGGCATTTCCTATTAATGGCGCAGGCCACAACAGTGAAGATGAGCCGCCAAATGGGAGGAGGTGGAGTATGGTTTGGTGTGGATTTTCTGCTCTCGGAAAAACGGACTGTGTTGTTATCAATGGACCCATGATGTCAGTGGAGTATCGGATGATAGGGGGGGGGGGGTTCTAGAAATTTTGGCGTCGATTACAAAGGTCTTTTGCACAAGTTATAACAGTACGCAGCCCGGGACAAACACAAACATCCATGCTCACGGCGGGATTCGAACCCGCGGCCAGGCGGACTCGAGAACTAGAAAGCCTACGCCCTAGCCCTCTCGGCCACCTGGCCGGCTATCGGATGATAAACCAGCAACTTCAGGCCTATGGTGAAATTCTAGGAGGGCCCGAGTTTTGTTTTGAACAAGATAACACATCCTGCCCCACGTCAAACATGATGAAACTGTGGTTTCAAACACAAAATATTAAGCTTCTTCCATGGCCCACAAGATCATCGGACTTGAACACCATTGAAAACCTTTGGGGTTTACTGGCAAGTGACGTTTATAAAGATGGGCAGCAATTTCAAACGACTGATGAACTTGAATATTAGCAATTTTCGCTGCGTGGGAGTTAGTTTCATGTGAAATTTTACTGAAATTGGTTGAGTCTATGCCAGAACGTATTTTTGATGTAATCCATAACTCTGATGGAATCACAAAATACTAAAACAGCATGATCGCAGTGTTGTTTGCTCATGGTCTTATACTTTTGCACATGTGTTTTTAGTGGGTTTTTTTTTTGCATAACTTATTCCAGAATTATTTTTACTTAATCCAAAGTTGTATTTTTGGTTGACATTTGTGTTCATTACGGATATAAAAATTGTCAGAAAAAATGATGTGTCTGTTTTCTCTTTAGCACAAAAAAACGCCTGGTCTTATACTTTTGAATAGCACTGTATAATAGATAGAGAGAGAAAGTTCCGAGGCTAACGAGAGACAGGCCTAGTAACTCAAAAGTAACCTGCCATCGGGATCTGAGCAACAATCTAACCTTCATTGATTCTAACAAAAGGAAAAAAATATTGATTATTAAAATCCAAGACGGAGATAATGAAGATTGGATTGTTGCTTAGACCCCGATGGTCAGGCAACTTTTGAGTGCTCAGGAAAGTCCATAATGACGTAATGACGCGATTTTAGACACTAAATTTTGAGTTTTAGACATTTTCGATAAGGAACTTTTTGCGATATGTAATTATTATCCTTCCATTTAGAAACACCCTATATATATTTCACGCAGCAGCCTGGTCAGATAAATTGTTTGTAGAACGTTTTCAGAACCTCATTTGCTCCATGCCACAGCAAACTGACACTGTTTCGAAGGCCAAGATTAGTCCAATGCTTTATTAGATAGATATTTCTAATGATTTGCCATGTTAATGTATATGGTAATGCTTGAGATTAAAATTTTTTTTGAAACCGTTCGATCATTGGGAACTTCTCTATTTACTCACATTTACCCTGTAATTTACAAATATTCATGGGATATTATTTTCTCTGTTAATCAGCGTATCTTAAAGAAAGAGATTTATTTATAGGTTTGATGCATAAGTTTTTCTCGTTTTCCCCCCCGCTTTGCTATGCCAAACAAAGCAGGACGAACTTATGCATCAACCCAATAATAATAATAACAAGATACCATAGTCTCAGTGTATGTCCTTATTCGATACTTTCAATTCTTTTTAGGAAGAAAATTCTAACGAAGGGATGAAGCTGATAGACGTTCTGAAAATACCGTCCATTGCTCTCAAAATTGTCATTATGTGTTATGCTTGGTATGTAGTTTTCGTATTTCTTCATTTCTATGCACAAGAAAATTAGAGCTAAAATAAAAGCTATTCTTAGTAAAGTCTAAACATAAAAAAATGGATCTCTCTTATTTGTAAGTATACATCTTAATTTTAAGTGAATTTGATTAAACGTCGGATTAAAAATCCATCATAAAGAAGTTGAGATGGGATTCTTGTCCTTCATATTGCCTACATAAGCAATCATAAAATGTCAAATTGTTTTGCATGAGTGTATAAGTAAGCTAAAACTAGAGATAATGCTTAAATAAAATGAGATTACTGTATGTTAGATTTTCTTCTGCAATTGTTAGAGGTGTTTAACAGATTTATAAAACGGAGTAAAATAATTGCTCATTACAGGTTCGCGATAGACGCTGTGTATTTCGGCCTTTCTTTAAATACTTCTAATATAGGAGTAGGCAATGATTATATCAACTTTCTCATCGCAGCTTTGCTGGAATTCCTGGTTATACTGTCAGCATTTTCTTCACTTACTACTGTGGTCGAAAGATACCTCTTTGCCTTAGTCTTTTGCTCAGTGGTCTAGCACTGATTGGAAGTATATTTGTTCCTATAGGTTAGTAACAGATTTAATATCAGTGGACTTGATTGTAGAGTATACCCAAAGAGAAGTATTTTTGTTATTCTTGCCAGTACTTGCATTTTACAAGCATGAGCATTACAATGGTATTCAAATAGGAGTTGCGTAATCTTTGGGATATATTTTGCAATTTCATTATATTTTTCATGTATTTGTAATAAATAGGTTTCTTTAATTTCAAAACTCGTTTTCTATAAGGAATAGTTGCATTTTAAGATTAATAGTCTATCATTTACATCTTCCAGAAATGGATGCCGTTATCATAACGTTGGTGATGACGGGAAAATTCGGATCGACGATCGCCTTCTCCGTAATCTATGTATACGCCATCGAATTGTACCCTACTCAAGTGAGAAATGGGGCCCTGGGGCTCAATTCCACTTGTGCTCGAATCGGAGGGCTCGTCTCTTCGTTAATAATGTTGCTCGTCAGTACATATTATAATTATTTACTATTGTAAGAACCACTTCAGAGAAGATAAGTAAGATAATAAGACGATAATAAGACATTTGTTAATTTTTTTCATTTCTTTAGAAAACCTTTTGGGCACCTTTTCCGTGGGTTTTAATGGGTGGCATGGCAATTAGTTCTGGGCTACTTATTTTATTTCTTCCGGAAACGAACAAGAAAGCATTACCAGAAAACTTTTCAGACGCTTCGAAAATCATGCAGAAGTAAATAAGACAAATAAATTATTATTAAGTGTTTAAGATTCACTAAAACTTAAAGTTTGATAGAATATTTAAGCTTCATTAGAGTACAGAGGTTGTTCACGATAAACAATGCTACTTTAAATTCCCATTGTAAGATATTGGATCGATCCAAATGAATTACAGGTTTTCATTTACGTTATTTAGTTTACCAGTCTGAATCAAAACACGGGCACGAGTTTATTGGGCAGGAATAGTTAGTTTCCCGTGAATTGACTACAAGCAGACACAACGATGAGGGAATCTTTGCAAACAACTGCTGGTTAATCCCTAGAATATCTGTTTAAAAAATGCGGACAAAGGTAATCAGTGGCTCCATTCCGGAAAGGCTTCGGAACCTGTTGTCAAACGCGGGTGGTTCGAGCACAAGGCCATGCGTTTGGTAGAATTTCGAGGTGTTTCGCCCTTAGCTTGTATTATATACAGCGATCTCCATGTCCACTAACTGCAGCGAGTTTATGATGTCCTGAAGACCCTATCTAGCACTGAAACGAAAGTCAACCGAAAGCGCGCTTTTATGCAGCATGATAAAAGCTAGCACTTACATACAAACATGCTGTCATTTGGGCTAAGGAGGCAAAGTGCAAGAACTTGAGGAAATTAAAGTGCTAACTCATTCTGCGCACAATCCAAACTTTGCGCCATCAGACTACCATCTCCTACTAGTTAAGGTCTAGTTTCTGCGCAGTCCAACAATGTGGAGGAGATCCGCGTACCTAAAATATATGCCTCCATACATACGAGAGGACACCAGCTCAGAATTGAGTTTTTGGTGCAAAATGTTAACAAACTGTAAATTACGATAGAATTTACTTCCTGGGGTTTTGGGAATTGATACAGAGATTGAATACGTTAGTAAAATAGCACATAATCGGCGACTTGAATGTGGATGCATTAATGTAGAAGGCGAAACCCTTCTATTACTTGTTACAAATACTATAATATTCAATGTAAATTCTACAAAAAAATAAGACAATATATTAATTAAAAATTTTCGATTTAACCTAAAGTTTTATTAAGAAAAATATCTCGAAATATTGAAAATTTCCTGTCTGGTCCTACCCTTTCTGCTCTTGAGGGAATTAGTGGAACAGGACATCATTTTCTGCCACCAGAACGTGCCAGGAATTTCGTCGCCGAAGTGCTTTCAATTCTAGTCTCGAACGCCTCTGCATATCGCAAAATATCTTTAACCTCCCCCCCCCCCCCTCCTTGAGAATGCGTTTAAACTGATCTGTGTTTGAGTAGATAAATATACGATCTGATAGATTTTTGGCACTGCAGTTCATGATTCCGAAGGTTTTTTGCACTCCTTCGTACCTTGTGATATCCCGACGGGCCGGAAAAATGCCGTCCCTCTCTATCGCAGGGGGGGGGGGGGGGGGGGGGGACAAATGAAAGTTTTTCGTGTTTGAGTTCCACTTAAAAATTTTTTATGCTAAGTGATTATTGATATCTTCATCTTTCGTTTTAAATAAAGATGTATGTGGTCAAAGAGTACAACATTAAGAAATAGTAATTAGATGTAATTATCAGAATTACAAATTTTATAAGATTGTAAATTTCAATTCATCAAAACCCGAAGAGATGAGTTACATTTTCCATGATGGCAGCTGAATATTTTAATCATTAATTGTTATGTACTTATTCTTTTTCTTAGGACAAAAAGAGAAAAAATGATAAATGGTAGTACATGATGATGAAGAATATTCACACTGTGGACATCATTCAACTTTAAGAAGAAAAAAAATATGAGCAAATTTCTTTCACCCCTGAGAGAACAATTGCACATGTAAAATTTTGCTGAGGGGAAAAATATGAAATTTACAAACTATTCATTATACAGGGCGAGTTTAAAGTCGCGCTCATCAAATTTTGCTGAGGGGAAAAATATGAAATTTGCAAATTATTCATTATACGTCCTTTTTCGCGAATACAAAAGCGTATTCGTTTTACCAGATTTCGTGATAGTCTGCGAAGCATGGCAGTATTGATTTTAGAAATGGCTGTTGTGATGAACGTTTTCAGCTCAGCAATCGTGCGTGGACTATTCACATAAACCACAAGAAATCTGGGGATGATAAATCTGGGGATGATAAATCTGGCGAGCTAGGGGGGGTCACAATCCCTAATTCGAAAGAGGACGTCATTTTGAACATTTATTATAACACCTAAGCTTGTCTGTTAAAAATAAAAGCCAACATTTCAACTAATCTCATTTAAATTCTCAAACTGGTACTTTTACGGACAGCTAAATTCTGATGTGCGTGACTTTAAACTCATCCTGTAATAACATGCTCAGAACACTCATTCAACAATGTATGAAAATGGAGAATTGTCCAATTGCTACTGGATCCAATAAACGTTACGATAATGTGTCTCTTGAGCTGCATAACAGATAGATTCCTGACATGAGCATTCATCCGATGACAACAAATTCTGAATCTCACGAACTCTTCTTAAATTATACTTAACTAGATTTCGAAATATAATCTAGAGTTATTTTATATTTATCTTTAAAATAACTTATCTCTCGAAATATCTAAGTTATGAATAAACTTACATTTAGACTCAGATGCTTCCTAAATACGATAACAGAAATTCAAAAATAAACGAACAAATAATACATCCCAATACAGGGAATTCTGTATTGTAAAGAAATGTATACTTTTATTAAATTTGTTTTTGATTTTACATTTTTGTTGTTTCATTGCTCAGTATAGTTTGAGATGAATAAATATTCTTTTTTTGTAAGTTATTTGCATTTATGACTTAAAATAATTTATACGTTTGGCGAGTTAAAAATATTTCAACATTAAAGGAAAGTAAATTTACAATTTGCCATAATGACAATTAAATTAGCTTATAATTGAACTACTGTAACGCATAAGTGAAATCAATTACACTGATGGCAATTAAAAAATGAGCATCTAGACGAGATGATGCCACACTGCTGAGATTTTCTGTTTAGTTAAATAACACTAGGATAACAAGTGCAACTTTATATAATAATGTTTATTGAAGATACAGTTGTCAATTTCTTTACGCCCAAACATTAAGGTGTCCAGAACTTTGGCATGCATTCGAATGAAAACAGGTGTTGGTCAGCGTGCTGGCCAAGGAAGTTGACAGGCATGCTGTATGTAGACGGCAGTTGTCTTGCTGGATCGTCCAAAATGGTTGCGCCACGAGAAGACCGCTGAGTTGCTTAATGCGCTCGTATGGCGTCGCTGCAGTTGCAGATGAATCTATTCAGTGTTGGTGGATAAGTGTATCAGCGTGTGCTTCTGAACATAATAAATCAGTTTGGAAAAGAAATATTTTTCGCAAAGAAGTTGCCTTCCAACGAAAATTAATTTCTATTTGTGTACTTGAATTTTCTTCTTTCCGAATTCTCTGCACTGTTTCTTCGCTGATACCAAGTGTAGCAGCCACTCTTTTGGTAGCATTGACGATTGGAATTGGTTCCATTTTATGAGAAGCAGCTTAATCGAAATAAGAAATGACGTTAAATTCAAGTTGTCTTTCACAACTATGAAGGGTCTTTTTTTCGAAGTGGCGTTTCCATTTTAAAAGCTACTTGATTTTAGTGCTTTTCCTCCCTTCATAAGTATAGACTGATCTATAACTACAGCGACCCCATATGAGCACATTAAGCAATTCAGCGATCTTCTCGTGGCGTGCGGACAGTAGTTTCGAATCTGCAGTCCGGACATTTAACAACACGCCAGATTCCTCACGGTTATTAAGGTAGTTCGCGTAACATTACAGGTTTCATAATCGTTACATCACACTACAGGCAGTTGTTATTTTCCAAGCCGGTGGGTAAGAGACCAAGGGGTCGGCCTAGAACCAGGTGGCTAGACTACATAGGGAATCTGGGTCCGAGTCGCTTGGATATTACCAGGGAGGACATGCGCCTGATGGCGGAAGATCGCGATCGTTGGAGATCCTCCATAGGGCTGCTGCCCCCGCGACCCTAACAGATAAGCGGGTTTGAAAAGTAAGTAAGTAAGTAAGTATGTAAAATTGTGGCGTGCAGCTCACTTAAAATTTATACAAATTCAATTTGACTATAGTTTTGTAATCTTCGTTTAAATTGATATCATTTTCTCTTTCTATCATTGAGCAAAATCGCGATTTATCCCGTTTTCTCAATATTTTCTTGAATATTAATGATATTGTGGTGAGTTCTTGTTTTAGCGCGGTCGTTTTTTTGCCTCCGATTTTTAAGCGCTCCAAATCTGAGACACTTAGTAGGAAAGTAAAACATATTCACCCCATTGTTGTAGCACGTAAGTAGCATTGGAGGCCACTTTTTTTTTCCCAAACCACTTTTGCCAATTACGTCACAACAGGCTTGGTTATCGCTAAAACCTGACTTAGCTTTTTTATAATAATTTGCGAGAAGTTAGGATGATGCTAATTAATAGTTAGCGATCACAAAATTAAGTCTATCATTAAAGATCAAAGGCTAAATGAGCTCTTGGTAATACAGTAGTTTATTTTATCCATATTAAATTATAGTTATTATATCTATTCATTTTATCTTCTTGAACAATTTATTCCGTATGAATTATAATATACATTCTGCATTTAAAAAAAAGAAATTATATCGAAATTCGGGTATCTTTCATATACCTATATATGTATTTGTTTGGGATGTATATTTCAAATTTTTAAATTTAGGTTCTATCCAGAGGGGAGAAAATTTATCAGTTGCCCAGAAACATCGATTGAAGACCACAGTCCAGTAATGTCGCTAAAAATAAAATAAAATAAAAACAGTGCAAAAATGGATGGTGAAAGTGTTAGGTAAAATCAGAGTCAACGTCATGTCTCAAAGACTGATTAGTTTAAAAATATTAAAAAAGTTCATGATACATAAAATTTATTAAAAAAAACAACAAAATATCGAACTGGTTATGCAGATCTAGGAGGTAGGTGTTACAAATCAAACTGAAATCAATAAAGCGAGACCTTATTAGCCCACTTGAGAGGTAGCCTGTGCGTTCATTTTCCAAATAAAAAAATATTTTTTCCTCTGAAATTTTTACTCATGATTTGAGAAGATATGTTAACATTTTGGGGGAAAAAAAAAACAAAAAAAAAAAACTTCCGTATGTTCGTGTGTGATAATTTTCAGCAGCCACATCCTTCGATACGGCAAATATCAGAAGCAAATACTTAGAGCATAACTTACAATCGCTTACCATTGTAGGCTATGCTTAGAGGGTACCTTAAACTGTCCCCTGACGTATTTTTATGACAGCTGATTTAGACTTATTTTAGAGATATTAATTTTTTTTTCTAAAAATGAAGAAATTGTTGTGACATTCGTACAAACAAACTCAATCAATAAATTATACATGTACGGACCAATAAATTATACATGTACGGACTCCTCTCATTGAGACGAATAATTTTTGTAAATCAATTGTTTGGCTGTGATGAACCATTTTAGAATTATAAGGGTATTTTTGTCTCTCCACGCCCCACCCCGCCAAGACAAGGAAAAAAATTTTTTTTGTCATGACAAATTTCATTTTTTTTTTCAATTAAACTTTGATTAAATAATTAATTGTTCTTTAGATTATTTCTTGATTAAATCTGTTTCACCATTTGTTCATTTAATTTTTTGATGTTTATTAACCAAAATCCTTCCGGTATCTTTCGTGGTAATAAAAGCAATCTTTATCATTTCTTGAATAAACTCGTGTTGTGCCGATACCTGTACCAATACCAAAAAGTATCGATAGTTGTCGGTATCGAGTACTCAGACATCGAACATTGTAATATGGCTCAAGTATCGATAGTTTGCACATCGATACTCGATACTGAAAAAAACTATGAGTCACCTAATGAAGATGTACGATTTTCAGCGTTAATTCAGAATCTGTTGAATATTTTAACGCTTTTATTCCAGTGGCTGCCTACTGAAGTATCTTTCGAAGCGTTTGTTTTTATTTCTCCTAACGAGGTCGAGCTGTCGAGCTCACGCCTCGCTCTATGGGCGCACGGGAGATAAAAAAAAGCTAATGACTCGGACACGTGATGATAGCCTCCTAGTAATAGTAATGAGGTCTAATTGTAATGAGTGATGTTAGCCTCCACGTGCTCCAGTATAGGTTCGACGTCCTCTCAGAAATGCATTTTACCATATAAATAAATACTCGCGATACTATCGATATTTTCCCATTGCGTACTCGATATTGGTGTCGAGTATTTTATTAAAGTACTCGATACCGGAAGTATCGATGCTTCATTGGTATCGCACATCACTAGGATAAACTACCCCGACTCGAGGCTCTAAAAAGCTTACGCTCGACTGTACAATTCCAATTTATTTACACCAAGCTTTAGCGATAGCCACTTCTGTTGGCAAAAGTGGTTTGGGAAGAAAAAAAACTCGTTAACGGGAGGGGTATGAGGGGTAGAGAGAATGGATGCTGATCGCAGAGGGGAGGGTCAAGAGATAGCGAGCTCTCCACAGAGGAGAAGCGGCAGATGAAAAGGTGTACTTGATAGTTCCTTGGATTCGTATTCATTAATGAAAGACACCTGTGAACAGTAAATAGCATATTATTTGGGCATCCCACCACACAAGAGTAATACCTTCCACATCGTTTCCCTGCCATTTTATATCTATTTTGTACAGGCCTGCCCAATTCGCGCTGAGGAGGCTGGTATTGGTACACTTCCAGTTGTTTTTCATTCCATCACCAGAGTGCGCCACCAGTATAAAGAACTACACTGTCACGGATGAGGTAAAATTTTACCTCATCCGTGTACACTGTCTTGAAGCGTACAAAATTACATGGGGAGGCTACAGAGAAAGGCCCGGAGAGTTGGTGGGTGCTCCAATTCTTCCCATCCCCAGTGTCGCAGTGGCCATCTGGTGTTGTGGAAACATACTACAAAATCCACACGTTTGACATTTTGTGATACCATCCCTTAGCTGTGAAAAAATAAAACTAGCCATAGCTTATGCCCCAATCCCCGTATTAGGAAAGTAATCGATTAGAAGTAATAAACAGATACTCAATATAAGGTTAACATGTTAAGATGAAAAACGAAAGAAAAAATCCCGTGACCTGGATACGAACCACGGATCACGAATATTTGAATCCAGATTCGAATCCAGTCGCGAGATTTTCCCTGTCGTTTTTCATCTTAACATATTAATTATTATGTCATAAATTTTAATGTCTTAATTTTGCTCGAGGTCTTAATTAATGTCTTATTATTCACCCATTAATTTAATTATTTTGAGGTTTTTACTTTTTTACTTAATGTAATTTTAATCACTGATAATCAAATAAACAAGTGAGAAGTGAGTAATTGACTTCCTAATTATGCCTTCTTAATCATTAAATCCTGGAGTGACGTAAAACTTAGTGGGACGTAGCAGTAGTCAATGTAAATTTGTATGCATTTCAATATAAATTTATAAACATATTTCGCAGCTGTTGAAAAAAGCTGTAGCAAGACTACACAACGCTCTCTTGGCTAGTCTTCCAAGGTAAGCTAAACTCCCATAACTGTAAACGACACCTTTGCTATCTATGATACAAAGAAATGAAATTCATTTAGTGCTACAAACGATGTGATTTGTTTCATATACATTCTAAGTAAACATCGTTTTTAACCTGATGATCATTCTTATTTTAATATAATTCCTGGAGGCATATAACTTAATTCAAGATTTTAAATTTAAAAAAATATTAAAGATAAAAAAAATAAAAAATTCTGCGTTTTAATGCTGAAATACAAGTACATTTTTCAGAATCACATAAAATCCCGAACTTTATAAACACTTGATACTCTTAGCTCACTTCAACGGGAATTCTTCTTTAGTATGATTATCATAAAATACGGTTATTCAAATGTCACAAATATAAATAAAATTTGCGCCATTGGTTGTCTTCTTTGATACAGGTCCTCTTCGCCGATAACTTACGCGAGGCAATTCCTTTCGTCAGGAAATTAACATTTTCTCAAAATGTTGCAAAATATATGAGCATATTAAGAGGGTTTCAATACAAAAAATATAAAGGTAAAAACAACAATAACGAAGGGGAAAAATGCGATTCGACGAAGTCTTTGAGTATTTGGGAGACTTCGGGCCTTACCAAATGATCGTTTATTTTGCCGTCTCCTTCTCGTCGGCTTTCACCGTTTTACACAAAATGGCGTGGGTTTTCATAGGAGCAGTTCCCAAGCACAGGTAAGAACATT
>JAHWFO010009905.1:0-12489 GCA_023313115.1 Rhysida immarginata | reverse complement strand
ATTACATCCAAGAATCAACTTTCTGACTATACATCTGTGAGTGCCATCAACGGTCTGAAATGGACCTTTCACGCGAGCATATTCGAGCAATAATCTTCTACGAGTATTCTGGCAAGATCAGTGCTGCGCAATGTCACCGAAACATTTGCCAACGTTTAGGTGATAGCACTGTTAGTTTACGTACAATAGAAGAATGGTATCGCCGGTTCAGACGCGGAGATTGCACTCTTCAAGATGCATCTCTCTGGTAGGCCAATCATGATTTCAAATGGTGATCTACGCTCTTCTAAATTCTCTCGCTTGATGTTGCTGCAGTCAAACGAACTAAACCGGCAGGGAGCCTATTAGATGAGACGTTTAGATATACATGTAATATCATCATGCAATGGGCGGTGAACACGAGCTTGTTACACGAGCGACTAGGCATGCTTATCCCCAAATAAGGTAGGCCACTCTCTCTCCATTCTCTTATGTAAGCAAGAAAGGCGAATTCTGTTAATTTTCTTCTATTTCTCTATTTCAGTCCCCCGTGAAACTTAAAATTTGGAATGCACATTGAGCATATCCGCTTTCTGTAGAATTTTGCAGTCAAACATGCTGTCATTGAAATGATGTCAGGAATAACTGTTCTGGACATTTATGAAAAATGATGATTAACGGAATCATATATTTGTGTAATTCCTCATACAACAATTTAAAGTTCCTAAGTTCTATATTTGCTGCCACGTAAGTTGAACGAGAGGATGATATCATTTCTAACGCAAACCAATAGACGTTCACGGGAGGTAAATTACTTAGCTATTCCATGAAACATCCGCTTTAGTTTTTGAAACAAGGTGACCATTAAAAAGCGCATATCATAAAAGCGCATATCAAAAAAGCGCATATCAAAAAAGCGCACACGTAAATTGCGCATAAAAATAAGCATACACAGAAAATTGCGCACAGGAAAAAAGCGTACACGGAAAATTGCGCACAGGAAAAAAGCGTACACGGAAAATTGCGCACATTGATAAATCCCCACATGGATAAAAGCCCTATGTTTTAAATGTGCCCTATGTTTTAAAAAAACATAAGATAGAAACAATATCTTTAGTGTGACTCCTGAACAATTTAGTGAAAAACTTAATTCACTTGATAAACTTTCCAGTGTAAAGTTATCATCAGCATTGTTCCCTTGGTGTTTTCATTGAGCTATTAGCGTTAGGCCTATCAAATGCATCAGCTGCACATCTGTTTTGAATGAGACATTTTCGAATTTCCCATCAGAGGGCTTAATGAAGGGCGGACCGAATAGAGATCACTATCAACCATCAAACAATGTCAGTTATCCAATCTTGTGTCGCACGTGTGTCAACATCTGAATCCTACCAGCATGCTTTTCGACCAGTTAAAAACATATAAATTAAGACAGTCGAAAATTGACAATTATTTTTGCCTTGTGATTGACAACAGATCATGAATCATTGCTCCATGGATTTCCTGCCTTGGATCGATAGCATGGCCGAGTTGGAATAGTATCAGAAGAATTTGTAAGTTGATTACAGTTAAGATTCCTAATAAATGTATTTGAACACGGTGTTGACTCAGTTTAGAACTCTTAATTTAATTTGTGGGGACCTATTGAACTAAGAATTTTTTGAACTGACTTTTAGGGTTACTGTGTTCCTCCCTTCAAAAGGAACACATAACACTTTATGCATCTTGATCTCTAGCAAAAAAATTAGACCTCTTTCATTATGATCAATTATTATGTTATATTATATAAATTGTAATCTTCTATATATATAAAGAAGGATGTTTGTGGGTCTGTGGGTCTGTCTGTGGGTGGGTCTGTACGTTTTTTATACAAATCTACAGTTTTATTCCGATCTTGATGAGATTTCGCATACATGACCTTCAAAGCATGAGGAAGGTCACTGTCTACTTCAGATTTCGAAAAAATAATAATTATTGATAAAAAATCGATATTCATGGTTATAGCAGGGCATATTAATGAGAAATATCGCATGACCAACAATGCAAGATAAAGTTTTTGCAACAATGGTATCAACACGCAATTCACAAACACTCTGCACGGACCAACAATATATATCTCATGACCAACAATGCAAATAAAAGTTTGTGCAACAATAGGTATCAACAATGGTTTCAACACGCAATTCACCAATAACAATGAGCTCAAAATGATGATGCAATGATAAAGCAGTCCTTTCCAAGAATTATAACAATGCAATATGGATAAGTTTCAATTTGTAACACTGCATAGAATTCCTGTTATTCAGGCTTTTCTTAAAAAAGAGAGTTCTTAGTACTTAACAATTTCTTGAAAATCTTTAAAAATGATCAGTAAATGGAGACAATGGAGAGTTAGCAGACTATTGAGAAAGAGTGGAAAGACGAGAGAGGAAGCACTCCTTTAGCTCCGTGATGTATTGAGCAAATGGGAAGCAAGTAAATAGAAGATTCCGCGACCGCTAGACTGCACAAAGTGATGAAAGGCCAAATTTTGCTTCAACACATCGAGAGAAGAGTGGAAATTGCAACGACACTAAGTATACATCTGAGGTAAGATTACGTGAGTAAGAAATTATTTAAAATAGCAGTGGCATGCTTGGAGGTCCAGCCATTGTGAGCCTTTAAAAAGTTTTTTTTAGAATTTTCATTAAGAATTTTTACTGTATTAATTCTAAGCATTTTCATGTGTTTATTTTTAAGATATTGCAAAATTTAATTTAATTTTTTGAGATTGTTCTGTTTACATCCAAGTGTAATTATCCCGGGCAACGCCGGGTATCTTTGCTAGTCTATCTATATATATAAAGAAGGATGTTTGTGGGTCTGTCTGTGGGTGGGTCTGTACGTTTTTTATACAAATCTACAGTTTTATTCCGATCTTGATGAAATTTCGCATACATGACCTTCAAAGCATGAGGAAGGTCACTGTCTACATCAGATTTCGAAAAAATAATAATTATTGATAAAAAATCGATATTCATGGTTATAGCAGGGCATATTAATGAGAAATATCGCATGACCAACAATGCAAGGCAAAGTTTTTGCAACAATGGTATCAGCACGCAATTCACAAACACACTGCATGAACCAACAATATATATCTCATGACCAACAATGCAAGGCAAAGTTTGTGCAACAATAGGCCCATTGTGTTCGCATCAACAATGGTATCAACGCGCAATTCACCAATAACAATGAGCACAGAATGATGATGTAATGTTAAAGCAATCTTTCCAAGAATTATAACAATTAACATTAAATGATGATGTAATATGGATAAGTTTCAATTTGTAACAATGCATAGAATTCCTGTTATTCAGGCTTTTCTTAGAAAAGAGAGTTCTTAGTACTTAACAATTTCTTGAAAATCTTTAAAAATGATCAGTAACTGGAGATAATGGAGAGTTAGCAGACTATTGAGAAAGAGTGGAAAGACGACAGAGGAAGCACTCCTTTAGCTCCTTGATGTATTGAGCAAATGGGAAGCAAGTAAATAGAAGAATCGGCGACCGCTAGACTGCACAAAGTGATGAATGGCCAAGTTTTGCTTCAACACATCGAGAGAAGGGTGGAAATTGCAACAACACTAAGTATACATCTGAGGTAAGATTACGTGAGTAAGAAATTATTTAGACTAGCAGTGGCATCCTTGGAGAGGTCCAGCCATTGTAAACCTTTAAAAAGATTTTTTTCGAATTTTCATTAAGAATTTTTACTGTATTAATTCTAAGCATTTTCATGTGTTTATTTTTAAGATATTACAAAATTTAATTTAATTTTTTGAGATTGTTCTGTTTACATCCAAGTGTAATTATCCCGGGCAACGCCGGGTACCTCTTCTAGTTAAGTAGATAAATACTAAATAATTCCATCCGAAATAAAATAAAGTCAATTTTATTTATCTCTTCTACCTGATGAAAGATCAATGTTAATTTGCAATTTTATGCAAACTTTTTTTTACCTTAATAAAATATTATTGTATTTTTACTTTTTTAGCCTTATTTTCACACCCACTATTTACATATCCTACCACAGTACAAAGGGATGAACACATTGTGAAGATCATCTTTATATTGAGCTGTTGTAATGTGAATCTTCAACTTCCTGTTTTTTCCTATGGCACCCAGACACTTCTCTCCATTATCACCCATTTGCTGCCTAATTCGCGATGGAACAAGAGTTTCTTTATCATGATGCTCTTCAAAAGAAGCTGTATTATCAGGACCATCCAAACTGATTCGTTTTTCATCAGAAAACACAACCAATTGAAAGTCATCACGCAGATGTGTCTTAGCAAACTCCAGTCACTCTTGCATGTGTTTGTGTTAGTGGCAACTTTTTGGGTACAATTACATATGCAAAGTCCTGAGCACGTAGTTTGCTGCGAATTGTTCTTCCTGACGCAGCAAGTTGCAGATTAAGTTTGACTTGTGGTGTGTTGACTACATGCCCAGATGTAATATCATGTCTAACATGTCTCTTAATTCTTAATTTGTCTCTTTGCGTCAAATAGATCTTCACATGCAGCTAAGAAAGTTACGTTATCAGCATAAAGTAATAACTTTAGAGAAGAATGGGGTTGAATTTGATGAACAATGTCATTGACAAATAACGACAATAGTAAGGGCGAAAGAATCGAACCTTGAGGAATGCCGACACTGTATATAATCGTAAAAGAAGTTAATGCAAATAGTTTTAGAAAATAGATACGCTCCATGAGAAATGATTTTAGTCATAACAGAGAGGGTCCACGTAGTCCATAATGTGGAACTCGCTTACTAATTAGTCTTTTAACAGAGACAAGATCAAAAGCCTTAGAAAAGTCAATATAGATGGCAACTAACTATTAGAAACCATGTTATTAGACACAAATTCTAGGAGTTCATAGCATGCTGTGGCCGTATTTCTATTTGGTATAAATCCGTATAAGCAGGTAGTGATAAAACCGTTCGAAAACATATAATGAGGCATTCGGTTGTAAAAATCTTTCAAGATCTTGGAAAAAAAAGGCAGAGTTGTGATAAGGTGATAGTTGGTAAAGGAAAGAGAGTCACCCTTCTTAAAAATGGGCGTAACGCTAGCACGTTTTAAACCGAAGGAAAAACACCTGAAGATATTGAAAACTTGAAAATATGAGCTATTGGATGAACGAGCAAGGGACTAAATAGGAATTTAGGAGGGAAACCATGAGGGTCTAGAGCCATATTGGATTTTAATTTTCGCATAATTAATACCAACTCATCAGATGTTGCAGGGCTGACATAAAAATTAGAAAACTAATATACTAATTCTCTTGACTGTCCGCCCGTCCGCCTGTCCGAAGCCAACAAAGGAAGTTACAACAATCCGTCTGAAGCCAGGGATTGTTGTGGCAAGACAATAATTGTTATTTAATTAAATAAACTGAAATAAAAATAATAATTCTCTTGGTCTGTCCAAAGCCAGGGATTGTTCTGCCGTAAGATAATACTCTTAAGGGCAGTAACTTTTGAACGGGTATAGGTAGCCAGTTGAAATTTTCACAGAGTATGTGTTATTATGGCGGATGGCGGATTGTTTAGCAAATGATAATAAATGTAAAAATAAATTCTCCTTTTTTTTGTTTTTATTTTTATTTTATTTTTAATTTTTATTATTAAAAACGATTATACATACAAGCGTCAAACTTGGCATGATTGTAGTTCAAACTCTAAAGTATTACATTCTGTTAATTTAATATTTGAAAACTTTTTTGTTCAAAGCGCTTATTTTATAAATTTCGACACTTAAACTATTATAGATTATATGTCTGTAAAAGCCGAAATCGAGAACACAGTGCCACACCCTCTAGAACCTGGCATATTTTGGTAACTATATTATATTTTTCAATGACGGCTTGAAAGGTGTTTCGTGAAATGTTCTGCATTTCCTCGCGAATACGTTCTTTTAATTTCTCAAGAGACACTGGGTTGCTGTTGAAAACTTTACTTTTAATTTCTCAAGAGATACGTTCAAAGAAAAATTTCCATTGGGGATAAGTCTGGGCTACGAGGTGGCCAGTTAATGTCGCCTCTTTTGGATATCACTTTTTACCCAAAAATTTCTCTAAATGCACCCAATGAGTCGTTGGAGGTGTGATATGTTGCCCCATCTTGCTGAAACCACGATCGTCGATTAAAGCCATTGAAAGTCTGTAGCGCTGGAGCAAAAAAGATCTGAAGCATGGCAATATACCGCTCTGAATTCACTCTAACAGCATGTCCTCTTTGATCTTCATAAAAGTATGGTCCAATAATGCCTCTTGCTGACGAAGCTGCCCGTACAGTAACCTTGGGTGAATGCAGGGAGTTTTTATGCTTAAATTTAGGGTTAGTGTCACTCCAATACCTGCAATTTTGCCTGTTGACAAGCCCATTAAGGTGGAAGTGTGCCTCGTCTGAGAAAAAACTGTTGGTAAGGCTGGTGAACTTCACAAGCATTTCGTTAGCAAACTGGAGCCTGTGGGCATGATTTTGAAGCTTTAATTCCTGAACCATTTGAATTTTGTACGGATGTAAATGTAAATCTTTGTGAAGAATGCGGTTTAAAGATGTTCTGGGTAATTAAAACGCTGGACCGCTTTTGAGTAGAGAGTTGTTCACGAACAGACGCTCTTACACGCTCTACGTTTTCGGGATCCCTTGAAGTTCTAGGTCGGCCGGATCGTGGTTGATTCATTGTTGAACCTGTCTCCTCGAACTTCTGCACCCATTTTCTAATCAAATGAATCGATGGAGCTGCATTTCTATGCCGTATGTTGTAATGAGCGCAAGATTTACGTTGCGCTATAGTCCAAGAATCGTTGTTTCGATAGTACTCGCGAACGCAGAACGCACGTGTGCTCCGCTGCATGACGCCATGTCACTGTATTCCCATTGCCTGCTCTTGCATTACGTCACCCCTCCACCGCACCCCGCCGCGGCTGCTCGACGCAGCAGCCGATTCAAATGTTAACGAACTTTTGGTCTACCATGTTTTTGCAGTGAAAAGAAGAATAATGCGTGCAAGAGAATACAGATGGTGTTAGGGCCGTTCGTGTAAGAGTATCAAGAATATAAAAACTATTATGTTGGGGCGAGCAAAAATCTAGTTAAAATCACCAGCAAGTATTATTTGATAACGTAAATGTTGAAAACTGGGTAGATTTTTTGATAGATAAATGCCTAAATTTTTCAAAGAACCAGAGGGAGGACGATACACTCTTGCTATAATCCACTTTTGTTTAATTAGAACTGTTCAAATTTCAAAATCGTGTGTATTGCACGAATTTTGATCTAGCATGTTAAAGGTCAAATTAGAAGACACGTAGATGCTAATGCCACTGCCTCTACGACTTGAGCAAGAAATAGAAATTAATTTATAACCATCAAGAGTAGGGGTCTCAACTGGACCAGGAAGCCAAGTTTCGGTAAATATCAGGAATTCAAGATCAAGATGCACCAGCTCTAAAGTTAGTTTTAAACAATCTAAGACAGGCAAACACAACAGGATCCTTGTCGTAAGTCAGGCCGGAAATAAACAATGGCCTGACTAAGGCAACAACAAAGCTAAGGTGCGTCTCAAAAGTTTAAAGAAACATGTTTTTGTTCAGAAGACAAAAGACTATTGAATGTACATACAAATGCTTTAAGTAATTGCTGCACGAAGCACTTAAAGAAACTCCTGAAAATATTATTAACGAAAACATAATAGAAATAAAAATATTCAACAAAATGGAATTTTGCGTGTCTCAAAAGTTTAAAGAACGACTGAAAAAACATTGCATGAATTATACAATGGCTTAAATTGAACGACCATTTGCCTTGATTGTTACAAATACGCTGTTCGGCATTGAGTTTATGAGGTTGAACCAATGACGTATATTAAAGATAGACTCCGAATCCTATTGTTAACAGCGGCAAAAAGTGAAGCAAATTGAGCCATGATTGTTCTGGGCAGGAGTGAGCCGTGGAGTAATTAGCTGTCTGGCTGCTTTGTTTTTGAAGATTTGGACCCGAGGAATTATTAATTCAAAACCATTATTCAAAGTTGTTCTGCGTACAACTGTACAAACAGACAAGAAAAAAGATCAGGAATCATTTTCCACAAAAATAAATCAAAAATACGTAACTAAAATGAAAATACGTTACTGAAAGACAATCGATACGAAATTGAAATTGAAACCATGATCGAAAAATTGTTTATAAAATATAATAAAATACTTCAAATACGAAGTAAACGAAAAGATAAACTTATCACTCCGTGATCGGCGTGTGAAAGAATTATTAATCATGTTTAGCCATGTGTTTTGCATCATCTTCACTCACTTTAAGCCATGACAGTTCTGGGCATGGAGCTTCCCAATTTGCTTCAAGTTACAACAATAGGATTCGGAGTCTATCTATCTATATATATAAAGAAGGATGTTTGTGGGTGGTTGGTTGGGTGGGTGGGTCTGTTTGTCTGTATGTTTTTTATACAAATCTACAGTTTTATTCCGATCTTGATAAAATTTCGCATACATGACCTTCAAAGCATGAGGAAGGTCACTGTCTACCTCAGATTTCGGAAAAATAATAAATATCGATAAAAAATCGATATTCATGGTTATGGCAAGGCATATTAATGAGAAATATCTCATGACCAACAATGCAAGGCAAAGTTTGTACAACAATAGGTATCAACAATGGTATCAGTACGCAATTCACCAATAACAATGAGCACAGAATGATGATGTAATGATAAAGCAATCTTTCCAAGAATTATAACAATGAACATAAAATGTTGATGTAATATGGATAACTTCCAATTTGTAACAATGCATAGAATTCCTGTTATTCAGGCTTTTCTTAGAAAAGAGAGTACTTAACAATTTCTTGAAAATCTTTAAAAAGGATCAGGAACTAGAGATAATGGAGAGTTAGCAGACTATTGAGAAAGAGTGGAAAGACGACAGAGGAAGCACTCCTTTAGCTGCGTGATGTATTGAGCAAATGGGAAGCAAGTAAATAGAAGAATCGGCGACCGCTAGACTGCACAAAGTGATGAATGGCCAAGTTTTGCTTCAACACATCGAGAGAAGAGTGGAAAATGCAACAACATTAAGTATACATCTGAGGTAAGATTACGTGAGTAAGAAATTATTTAGACTAGCAGTGGCATCCTTGAAGAGGTCCAGCCATTGTGAGCCTTTAAAAAGATTTTTTTCGAATTTTCATTAAGATTTTTTACTGTATTAATTCTAAGCATTTTCATGTGTTTATTTTTAAGATATTGCAAAATTTAATTTAATTTTTTGAGATTGTTCTATTTATATCCAAGTGTAATTATCCCGGGCAACGCCGGGTACCTTTGCTAGTCTTTAATATACGTCATTGGGTTGAACAATATTTCTGGTCTTACATTGTACAATGTATCTTCAATTGTTCTTTTCAATTCATCAGTCCAAGAAAATTGATGTCCGCCGGCATAAACTGCACGAGACATGATTCCCCATAGATTCTCTAAGGGTTCAAGTCTGGGCCTCTTGGGGGCCACGTCATGACGTGAATATTTTGTTTTTTGAACCACTCCATTGTTGATGGTGAAGTATATATGCTGGCATTATCCTGCTGGAACACGAATTCCGGACCACACAAATGATCAGATAGGCGACAGGTACTGTGTAAGAGTTTCTTGGTATTTCAGCGAATTTTCTCTTCCGCTGATGAAAGCCAAATTGGTGGTACCGTTGAATGCGAAGCCGCCCCAAACCATGACAGAACCACCACCATGTTGTCTTGAGTAAAAGGTCTTCGGTTCCTGTCGTAAGTTGTGCCAGTATGATGCCCAACCATCAGGAACATCCAAGTTCCCCTTCTTTGCATCACTGAACAGCACCGACATCCATTCGTCTTTCCAGGCCATATGTTCTTGTGCCCAACGTATCCTGTCTTGAATGTACTTGGCAGTCAGAAGCGGTTTCGTCATCATTTTTTTGTAGACAACAAGCCCACTCGCAATTATTCGCCGGTGTACAGTGTCCTTCGATATGTTTAATCCAGTCACGTTTTGTATCTGGCAAATAGAAAGATTTGTGTGGCTGCCAGTCGTACAATGCCTCCGTCATCGCGAGTTGAGGTAACTTTGGGACAACCAGATCGTGGTTTTTGGTGGAACGATAAACTCCTCTTCAAGACATTATAAACCCCTGCTGTGGATCTTCCAGTAATTGTGACAAGATCAGCAACAGATAGTCCGTTGGCTTTCAACCGCCAGATTTCAGCCACTTCATCGGTTGTGAATTGAGATTGCCGAGGCATTGTTGTAGGTCAATTGTGATTGGAAGAAAAGCTTTCTTTGATAAAAATGACTAACTGTTCAACAGATTAATACCCTCCCACTCGCGAATTTACATATTGGACGTCTCCATTCAGCATCTGAGAGTAGTTGTTTAAATTTTTGAGACACGCAAAATTCTATTTTGTTTAATATTTTTATTTCTATTATGTTTTCGTGAATAATATTTTCAGGAGTTTCTTTTAAGTGCTTTGTACAGCTAGTAATTAAAGCTTTTGTATGCAACTTCAATAGTCTTTTTTTCTTTTAACAAAACCATGTTTCTTTAAACTTTTGAGACGCAACTTATAGAACTAATCAAAGCACCGTAAACAAGTCTAAAGCAAGTATATAAGATAAGAAAATACATTTGGAAATAAATAAAAAAAATATCTAAGGATAAGCTAGAAGTATTCAAAACAAAATAAGATAGAGCGGATTTATAAGCATTTATAGATAAATTCGGCAAGCCAGCATTGAAGTCGTCAATTGAAACTGGAATTATAAATTGACATTCTGGATATTTAGATTTGAACCACAAAGAATAATAAATCACATAAAAAATCACAGGAAAGACAAACAGCAGACAATGAAAGGAAAAATAGAGAATAAAATAAAAAATAAAAATGACAAAGGAAAAAATTATATATAAAACATTAAAAGCTAAAATAAGCAAGTAACAAACTATTGAACTAAAAAAGTTAAGCTCCGAGATATAAAATATCAAAAGCCAACAAATACAGAAAATAAACTATTTACATCATTATTAATAAAATAAAACAACATTAAATCAGATAAGTTAATGGCCAGTGGTATTTAAAGAGACTAATCAAGATTGGCCAATTGTCTCATACGCCTGATCTTACCAGTAGATTCTTCAAAAATATGTAGCCGCTGAAGCTCAAGCTTCAAAAATATGTAGCCTCGCCGTCTTCTGTTATTGCAACGGGAGGCTACCAAGACTTTCTTTTTTATGGTTCTTACTAATTAAATCACAGAGTAAGTAAGTAGAAAAGCGGACTATCAAAGTTCAGAGATTATTGGACACTCAGCAGTTAAGTCGATGAGCTGCCACAATGTCCGTCTGGTTTTGCTTCTTAGACACTGCATAAGCTGGTTCGCCATTATTAAGTACCGAAAGGTGCTTTATGCTTTGGCCTTGTCCGACCGTCCGTCCGTCCGTCCGTAACTCGATTTTCTCGGAAAGTATGAAAGATTTTAAAAATCTGTTTTCACCAATCGATAGATATGGGAAATGGCACGGACGAGTTCGAAGATGGTCGAAATCTGTAGAGTGGCATGCGCTCTAATTGTACTATTGTGATACCCCCCCAAAATGTTTCCATGTTAAGATATAGTAAGTAACATATCAAACCACACGTAACGACGAGCCATGAACGAATATAACGTTATTAAATACTGTTAGCCAATTGATAAATTTAGTTCGAAAATAGCCGAAATCGGTACAATTGCACTGGGGAAAACGCGTAATAAGCATATAGGTTCGGCTCAGCGCGTGCTCTAAACGTTAATGACATGGTGCGGTGCAGGATGCACGAGATTGACGATTATTGAAAGGGCAGAACGGACTCTAAATCAAAAGAATTTTATTATTCGTAGGGAGCTAATTATTTATAACGATAACTAGAAAACGAATTAACTTTTTCACACTCTGTTTTCACCAATCCATTAATATGGGACAGAGCACGAACAAGTACGAACCTGACATAGCCGGAATAGGTACGTGTTCTAATGGCACGTGCTCTAATGGCACGTGCTCTAATGGTAACATTACGATATCCCCTTAAAAAATTCCTCTAACCAGATATGGCATGTAATATGTAAAATAAATCGTCACGACGTCTCATGAACGAATATATGAGAGTAACTAGTGATAGCACAAATTGGTTTAACAGCACGTGTACGTGTAAGGATGTATCATTAATGAATATAACGCGTAAATAATGATAGTAGTAATTGGTTTACTAGCACGTGCCTAATAGTACTATATGGTACCGATGGAACTTTCAATGTTAAGATATGGTGTGTAATATATCAAACAACTCGTAACAACGTGTCATGAGAGAATATAACAAGTAAATAATGATAATGGGAAATGGTTAAATAGCACGTGCTCTAATGGTACTATATGGTACA
>JAHWFO010009901.1:0-22545 GCA_023313115.1 Rhysida immarginata | reverse complement strand
CACTGATACATCGAGTCAGGATATTCTTCCTGAAAAGGCTCTTGCGATACAATTCTTCCTATCCACCATGCATCATCAATCATGCATCGGAATTTGTTACCTAAAAGATTGCCAAATTAAAATAAATCGCCCTCGCTTGCCTTTAAAACTAAATCCCCACGTTAAAAACTTTGCCTCGACAACATTACCCGTTTTCCAATTTCGACTCATTGCCATGTCGTACGTCTGGCGTAGCACTAGAAAATCGATAACGTCAGGCATGTCGTGATACTTAATTGTGAAAGAAGCCCCAGTAAGCCTCCCGCTTTCTGGGTCGATCATCGCTAATTTGAGGCAGCATAGTCGAGGAGGACGAATTTCATATTTGATCCCTACAATTTTAACAAGCTCTTGGTCCTGAAAGAAAATTTTAAAAATATAAATGAACTTTTTAATGCTCTTTAATTTGCAACCAATTAGTGTGTAATATTAAAAAGACATTTAGCACTTCGGGATGCACAGGACATTTGAGGATAACATTTGAGCGGTCCATAAGACACATGATCATTCCGCTACACGCATAGCACAGTGATGTTGAAAATGCAACGTTTTTGAAAAATCGCCAGATCCTTTGTGAACAAAGTTCGGAACGAATTGGAAACCTCAGGTGGACACGTGTAGCTAAGCATAGAAAGCATACACATCACTTGAACTGTATGAGAACACCACAATTTGTACAACAGGTGCAAAACATTACGATGCGAGCCAAAAACATTTATCAGACCATCATCCAAGATCTCCAGGTTTCCGAGGGCACAATCCACACCATGGTACATGAAGACTTTCATTAAAAGTCGTATGTTCAGAAGAGTTCATGTCGGCGAAAACAAGAACAACGACTGCTTCGAGCAAACCGCTTATTAAACTGTGACTGAGGGTCAGTGTGTGTTTGGTTTGGAGGGGGTGATGCGTGTATATGTGGGTGTGCGTTAATGTAGGGGTTTGTTTGTTTGAGTAAGCTGGAGTTAAGTCTTGTGGTCGGTATAATGGAATTATTGTTGTAGTAAAGAGAGTTATCAAAATTTTACGATGACATTGTTAAGCAGGGTCGGAGGTTTCTCTTTGCGCCAACAATGCTTTAGCCAAATAGGGCCGAGCTTTGTTGTATTGAGGAGAAATTCTCGGTATAACTGCGTGTTTTGTTTTTCAGAATGTAATTTGTTTTTTTTTATGGTGTGGTTAAGCGAACAGCGTCGGCAACGGGTGTAATGACGGATTTAGTGATGAACGATGTTTTGACTCTTGTCATGCAAGGATTATTCGAAAATGGCAGTCCATTAAGCCCTTGTTCGATAATTAATGCATGAAAGCGTCTGCTGCGGTGCTAAAAGTTTGTATTTACTAGTAATTTCATAAAATCTGCTGAGCCCACAATGAGCCTTGTAAGAAGTAGTTTTGATTATGCTGAAAACTCCGATCGACGAAAGTTATGGCTTCCCTATTGCCAGTGTGCATAAGATTAAGGATCGACGGTGATAAGAAGACAACTTGCCATCTATATGGTGAGATCATTTCAATTTATTCTAAAAACGGGATAAAGTAACTTGATCTTCAGTTAGACGAAATCAATTTGAACGCTGAGTATTTCAGATGTACGGGGTTGTGCATAACCTTTTGCTAGGGGGGTGCGACTTAAACCGCAGCGTTGTAGCACACTCTTATGACGCTTCGGCAGAGAGTAGTTCATTGTGCGTCTATTGGTATCAAACAAATGTGGCTGGTTTAATAAATGACAGTGAAGAGCAGCGTTTCATGGATAGAGTTCGTGCAAATGCATATCGAGAGGCAATGGAAGCAGGTGCGTCTTTTATTTATCGCAAATGGGTTGCGAACAAGTTAAACCGATCGGATAGATGGGTGACGGACAATTGGAAGAAAGGTTACGATAACTGCCATGCCGAATTTGCTGAGGGTAGGCCCGAGAAATTATCACAGGAAAGCAAAAACATCATTGCTAATAACAGTGGCAAAAGACGTCGCAGCTGTGTCAACGTTGCACAAGAAATTAAAGCCAAGCGTGGAAAAACAACTTCTCGTTCAACGGTTCAAAGACATCGTCAGCGTGCAAACGTCAAGCCATTCCATGTTATTCCGAAACCGACGAAGACCGCATTAAACATCGAAGACCGGCTCTGGTTTTGCGACTACCTGCGGGATCGGGTGGAAGACGACTTCGTGCACCTTGCCCCGAGCGACGAGTTCTTTGTGTGGACTATGAGACGTCCAAATTACCAAAACGATAGGGTCTGGAGCTTATCGATTACAGATATTTCTGATGACGAACACTATCAAGAGCTGTCCAAGAAGCCTGACTGCATTGGCATCTTCGTGTGTTTCACCGCCAAGCGAACGGTGTGGAGATTCAAGGAGCAGGGTGAGTCATGGAATGGTGATTATTTTCGGAATTTGCTAACAAACGATGTTTTTCCGTTTCTTCGAGATCCAAACAACACTATCGACCCGCACGAAGTTTGTTTTTTGCACGATAAGGCACCTTGCTTTAAGGCTAATGCAACACAGCAAATCCTAAGAGAAAGTGCTATCGATTTCTTCTCATCAAACGAATGGCCCGGTGCATCCCCTGACCTAAACGTTGCCGAACATTTTGGAGCCGTGTTAAAAGACGCAGTGGAATCTTTAATGATTCAAGAACGTGGTGAAAATCGGTATTCACGAGACCTTCTAAATTCTGTTCTATAAGGCTCACTCCTCCGTTCCTACCCGAAACGGATGCGTGCTGTTCGAGAAGCAGGTGGTGGCCACACTAAATAGTGATGTGATAAAAGCAGAAATAAATGTACTTTTTGATTATCAACCGCAGAACATTCCACTTAGTTTTGTTTATTTTCCAGACCCCTAGCAAAAGGTTATGCACAACCCTGTATAATCAACGTTGCTGGAACAAGTTCCGCGGACTATTTTCCCACACGTTAAGTGCAATGTAGAAACAAGTGAACAGTCAAAGCCAAGTAATTTTCGCTCTCAAAAGAGAACTGTGCGGGAAATTTCAACACTGTCGCGGTAGGAACTGAAAACTGTTTGTTAAAGAGTCAGAAAATCCGCATGTTCAATGATCGTGTTAAATATTATGCAAATGGCTGAATAAATGCTTTGTCTTGCAATTGAATTAAAATATGTATACTAATAATTGTAAAGAGTGGTGTAAGCGGACTCGATGTTAATTGCACACGAAAAGGTGCGGCGTTAGAACTCAATTTATAACGAAAGCTCCTGGGTAGTTAAACAAAGGAAATATACGAGGCATGTTTTTTAAGTAAGTACCGTTTTGGAATTAAAAAAAGACGTGCAAAGATATTGCAATAATTTTATTTTTACATGAAAGCCTGTACCTTAATCTACTTTTCTACATAATTTCCGTGAATATTGAGGCACCAGTTTTTGAATACCCTCCTCATAAAATTCTGCCGCCTGACTTGTTAACCACTGTATCACAAATGTTTTGACTTCGTTATCGTCTTGAAGACGCTGACCACCCAGGTGGATGAACAAATGGTAGTCGCTGGGCGCCAGATCAGGGCTGTATGGAGGATGATCTAGAGTTTCCCATTTAAAAGATTTGATGAGATCTTTGGTCCGATTAGCCACATGTGGACGGGCATTGTCATGCAGCAAAACGATACCCTTACTCAACTTGCCACGTCTTTTGTTCTGGATTGCACGACGCAGATTGTTCAATGTCTCACAATAAGACGCTGCATTGATTGTCTCATTACGAGGCAGAAACTCCACTAGCAATACTCCTTTTCTGTCCCAAAAAACTGTGCACATGATTTTCCGGGCAGAAATTGTTTGCTTAAACTTCACTTTTTTGGGTGATGATGAATGTCGCCATTCCATGGATTGTTGTTTCGATTCTGGTGTGACGTAGGCCACCCATGTTTCGTCACCAGTAACAATTTGGTCTAAAAAATCTTCACCTTCATTGTGGTACCGCTCAAGGAAAGTCAATGCACTGCCTAAACGTTGGCTTTTGTGCAAATCCGTCAACATTTTTGGAACCCAACGTGAACACAATTTCCGGTAATTCAAGTTCTCGGTCACAATGCGATACAAAACACTACGAGAATATTGAGGAAAGCAGTCGCACAATGATGAAATTGTAAAGCGTCTGTTTTCTCTCATCTTTCCGTCCACTTTCTGCACCAAATCTTCATTAACGACCGAAGGCCGCCCACTCCGTTCTTCATCATGCACATTTGTGCGGCCATCTTTAAATGCTCTCACCCATTTCCTTACCATTCCATCACTCATAATGTTTTGTCCGTACACTTCACAGATCTCACGATGAATATCGATCGGTTTTACGCCTTTAGCACTAAGAAATCGTATAACAGCCCGTACTTCACAATCGGCAGGACTCACGATTGTCGGAGGCATCTTAAACACTCAGT
The DNA here is from genome assembly GCA_023313115.1 of Rhysida immarginata. NCBI lineage: Eukaryota > Metazoa > Arthropoda > Chilopoda > Scolopendromorpha > Scolopendridae > Rhysida > Rhysida immarginata. The sequence continues at coordinate 18,094 of JAHWFO010009901.1, read as the reverse complement.
AAACAACGTATACAATGAAGAATCAGACTGTAATGGCGTCAGTGCGTAGACAAGAAATGTAGTTAACCAGCGCGCATGCGCGGAACGCTGCGGCGGCGGAATCGCAAAACGGTACTTACTTAAAAAACATGCCTCGTATTTACTATGAGAACTATATCGCGGGGCGTAATATAGTAAGGGTTACAGTATCCCTCCCTGATTAAAAGGGATACACGACGCCCGAGTGCGTTGAATGTGAATGTAGAAAATAAACTTGTGGTTGCCGCAAGTTACGTTGATTGAGTTAGCACCACTAAAACGTAGTGCTTGAGTTGCTTATACAGGCTAATAGTATAAAATAGCATATATGAGAGTTTATTGCCATAGAGTGTATGCTTTATTAACAAATACGATAACTTAATATTCATCTTGGAACTGTTATTAGTTTTAGTTTTGGGGCCCCAGTTCTGTTGAATTAATTAATTAGTTAAATGATTGTTAATGGTTTGTTTAATTTGAATAATGATTTTTCTGGTCATTATTAAATATCAGGATTTTCCTGAAACACACTGTGTCTAGTTTTTTTTTGGTGACCTCTAACGAGTCCACCCTCCCTAGCCATCACGTACGAAGGTTGGGTAAGTCCCGCGACCCGATTAAGGTCACGCCCCCGCATGTGGGTGGCACAAAACAAGGTCAAACACTCAGAGGAACGCGGCATGCTCCAATTTCGACCAGGACCCAGACTTTGTGAAACGACAGATGGTTATGTGCAGATCCCCATAACTGATGATTTTAAGGCTAGTGAGCAGCAAAGGACAAGTCATGCCATCCCACTTCTTTCCATAGGCTCTTTGAGCGAATGCTGCTGGCTAAATTGCAGTGCTGCAAACACTTGTGAAACCCTAGTGAAGCAGCCTCAGTTGGAGGTAGATTCAAAGTTATTTTCTTGGCAATAGCCTTTAGAATATGCTGTACGTTTGATTTGATTCAAGAACTATATAACTTAGTGATGCGTCTGGTTAACGAGAAGGATATAAGGGAACAACTACCTATCTCTTCGGGCTACGATGAAAATGCATTCGTAGAGCGGCCAATCGTAAAATTCTCGCTCGGGATAGAAGAAGAATCAAAGGGATGAATCAAACTCTACAAAGGCAGAATACAGTGCTTACGAGATTGAATGAAGCTCGCGAAAAGACCCCTACTAAGCTTAAAGAACTACTCGATTTCCCAGTGTTCGACATTGCCGATTATCTACAGAAATTGGAGTCAAAACAGATAGCATTCACAATGGCAGGCAATGTCTTTCATAAAGCTGTGACAACACAAGAACGGATGGAAACCCATCTGCATTATCACATCACACAGAATTTCAATCCCCTAGACCAGGGGTGACCAACCTGCGGCCCGCGGGCCAAATGCGGCCCTCCAAAGGAATTTATGCGGCCCGCGAAATTAACTATTTACCGTAAAATTTATTAACAAGTAAGATTGTACGTGGTTAACGCTTCATAAAGTATTTGAATGTATTTGGATTAAAAATTGTTGGCCCCCTGAAATCCTTCAGAAATTTATCTTGGCCCGAGACTAAAAAAGGTTGGTCACCCCTGCCCTAGACTATTACATACGAGGCATTGTTGAACAGAAAGCTTTTCAACATTCCCACATTACCACTGGTTCCCTCATTCATCCAGAAACACCAATCAGTTCAGGGATGTCAACGATTCCAGTCTTGCATTGAAGTCATCACTGCAGCTAATGGCGATCACATCAAATAAACCCGTTCTCCAATTCTTCCTACATTTGTGTACCTAATTTTCTATAAATAAAATACCTTTGGCATTGTAAGGGCTCGCATATTTGATGCTAAGCGATTACAGATGCTCGTTGGAACTGGGCCAGTGGGGGTGGGAACAAAACTTCTGAGAATAAAATTACTACAAAACTTGAATTGGTTCCCCGTAATATCTCGAGAACTCGTTTATTCGCTAGTTTTTTTTTTGTTTTTTTTACAGGAAGGTACGACACTACATGAGTTCCGTTCTGTTCCTTATTTTGTTCAAATAAGTTTAATCAAATGAAATATTGAAATTAAATCTATGTCTTAGGATATCGTAATATTTACCAAAGTACGAGAACATACCTTCATGAGGTATATAGACTTTCGTCGTCGTATTGTCTTTTCAATGGGGCCGCTAAAGGAACGAAATCTTAATTAGGTCCTTCATCTCGGCAATGAAATCAGAGCAACCATTGAGAAGAATATCTCCTCAAGGCGTCCTATCGCCGTTGAAGCCACGGCCGGAATCACCTATTTCCTTTCGAATCTCTAAATAACATTGTTTCTTAACAAACGTCGAGTTAATGACATCATGTTTCATTGTTATCGTTCGTCAATGGAATACATATGAAACATTGTTGTCCGATATAAAACTAAGCTTAAGTAACATATCTCTATCGTTGTTTTTTTTTATTCTTGTAAACACAAAATAAATATTTCTTCTCCTTTATTAAACTTATCCCCAAATTTTCCACTATAATCATCATAACAAACGGCAATAAACTGAATCCTTACTTGTATTATTCGATATTTTTTTTTTTTTTAAGTAAAACACCAAAACTAAATTAGGGCAGTCTCAGCATATATGACGTTTCGTTTTACTATCTGCATTGTGTCCTCAAATATCCTATGCACCGTGTAAGATCAGTTAACCGCAAATCCTCTACTATAATGCAACCCCTTGTATAATGCGACTCCACTTTTTCGGCCCAAAAACCAGCAAAAATGCTATCCTCTTGTATAATGCGATCCCCATTTCTGACTCTTCGTGAGAAATAAAATGTGCAAAAATATACAGGGAACAAATCTTTATTTTTCAATAATCTGGATCAATAAACAAGTAATCTTTATTCAGTTTAACATTTTTCATAACTTGACTGCATAAGCTTTCTTGTAGGCTTTGGTTCAAGGCAGTTTTGAAGTAGGCCTGTTTGGAAGTAGTGATCTTTGGGAGGAGTTACGAGGGTGGGCTGAAGAGTAATGCCTCCATGGCTGTAACTTTTTTATTTTTTAACAGATTTTCAAAATTCTTTTTATATCCGATACTCCCATTTCTCCTCTATGTAATGCACTATTCACTTTTCGACATAGTCCCCATCCCTTTCCACGCATTGTACCGACGCGTGACTAGTCGGGTGAACCCGTCTGAGAGGAATTCCGGGGTTGTCGTCGACACGAGGATCGAATGGCAGCTTTGGATCCTCTTCTGCAGCACGATAACGCCCGTCCGCACACGATCGCCACACTTCAGAGGGGTTTGCAGCGCCTACAGCTCAAAGATGAAAAACTGCAGCTCAAAAACGAAAGACTTTGCACCTTGCGCCTTTCACCACTTCCCAAAGAGGAAAGAGCACCTTAAGGGGCGTGAGTTGTGTTCTGACGACGAGGTGAACCTGCCGTTCGGTCTTGGTGTCGACAACAACCCCGGAATTCCCCTCCGACGGGTTCACCCGACTAGTCACGCGCTGGTACATCGCGTGGAAAGGGATGGGGACTATGTCGAAAAGTGAATAGTGCATTACATAGAGGAGAAATGTGAGTATCAGATACAAAAAGAATTTTGAAAATCGGTTAAAAAATAAAAAAGTTACAGCCATGGAGGCATTACTTTTCAGCCCACCCTCGTATATTTTTTATTTTCTTTTTTTATTGATGAGTAATCCAATATGTCCATCCAGGGCCTGTATGGCCTGAGACCGACGAGTTGGTTCCCTGGATGAACCTGGATTAACGACTGCTGTATGATGGTCATAGCAGCCAGGGGGTGAAGATTGGAATCACGGATGGTCACCCATCCAATGACTAGCCGTGCCTGATGTTGCTTAACTTCTGAAGTTGTGTTTCAGTGAAAGCCCACCAGGCCATGGCCTCCCCCTGGTAATTTCATCAGGACAAAATCCCCTCCAGTCAAAACCTCCTCTGGTTGCAGTCGTCGTTGGAGGGCTGATATTTATCCTTTTGTATAATACGACCCAGCAAATTTAGGTGCTTTTTTAGGCCACAAAAATTCGCATTATAGTAGACGATTTACGGCAATACTTAATTGGTATTCTGTGAAATTTTCCTCATTCTAGTTTTATAAATAATCATTATTTAACTAAAATATCTATATAACAAAATCTCTATGTTAACAGCTTAAAACCCTAAGTGGGATTTCATTCCACCATTCCAAATTTGATTTTGATCTTAAATTTAAAATTTTTTATCTTTTAGTTAGCCCTAGCTAGAGCCCTGAAAGTTATTAGATTCAAGTACCGTAAATACTGTATTAAGCACCCGGGCACTTATTTGTAAAAATTCAGCGCTTAATGCAGGCGGGCCGGTATTACAGGTCCGGCGCTTATAAAACTCTGCACAACTGTGATGGATACTATTATGCAAAGTTCTCGCCCTTCTCCTTCATCTTTTCTAAAGTATCCTGCTCTGTTTTCCATTCCCGTTAGGGTCAATGCTAAACTGTTTAGCTGAAGCCTCTGTGGAATGGTTTTCAGCCTACCGTATTTACCTGAATATAACACGACCTCGAATCTAATACAACCCTAGTTTATGGAAGGCATTTTTTTCAAATCTAATACGACCCTGTTTAGTTCACGAACGATGTGTTTGAATGCCCGCTTTGACCGCGCACATTAGGCCTAGTACAGTGGCAAAAAGCCAAGTCTCGCAAACATCTCGTTCTAACGGGAAATCGCTAAAATAAGCGCCTACTCTATTTAATCTCATGAGAAAAGGACAATAATAAGAAAAACACCTAAAACACAGATTAAAAAAAACCAATTCTTTTGAAAATGAGGAGCCTCATTGAGAAATTCAAGTATCTCGGGATTCCATTCACGAGTGATGGACGACAGGAGAAAGAATTGGATGCTCAGATCAGTGCAGCAAGCTGTGTCAGACGTGAACTGTGGCGATCCGTGGTAACAAAGCCAAGCTCTCCGTCTTCAAATCTATCTTTGTCCCCATTCTCACCTACGGACATGAGGCTTGGGTAATGACCAAAACAGTGCGATTGCGGGTACAAGTGGCCGAAATGAGATTTCTGAGAGGTGTGGCAGGTGTTACCCTACTAGATAGAGTGTACAGCCGCACAATAATGGAATCTTTAGGTGTTGAGCCGTTACTTCTCCGCATTGAGAGATCTCAGTTGCGCTGGTATAGCCACGTGAAACGGATGCCGCAAACTAGTCTTCCCAGGCAGTTGTTATTTTCCAAGCCGGTGGGTAAGAGACCAAGGGGTCGGCCTAGAACCAGGTGGCTAGACTACATGGAGAATCTGGGTTCGAGTCGCTTGGATATTACCAGGGAGGACATGCGCCTGATGGCAGAAGATCGCGATCGCTGGAGATCCTCCATAGGGCTGCTGCCCCCGCGACCCTAACGGATAAGCGGGTTTGAAAAGTAAGTAAGTACAATTCTTTCGATGTTTTCCTTAATCTAAGATGTACTAAGTTTAGACAGTTTAAAGAAATAATTTTTCATATGTGCGAATCTTTACTTGTCATTCGCTAGCTTTAACGTGGGTAAAACCGAACCCTCTCTAATTCTCCGGCGTGCACGCAGTTGTTTTTATTTCAAAATAACGCGAATCTAATATGACCTCCCCTTTTTTCACCTCCGAATTTGAAAAAAAAACCTCGCAGTATATTCGGGTAAATACGGTACTTTCCTATTGCGAGATTAAAATTGATGCATTTTTCATCAGTTATGTTGCTTGACTAAATCCAAAATTAAAAGCAAGAAATCAGCAGACAATCATGCTGGTATCGAATTTCCGGTTTAGCACTGGCATTTGGGAGAGCAAACATTCCCGTGAGAAAGCAGCAAGAGAAGAAAAATCCACGAAATGAACTAAAATCAGTGCCCGGGCGGTTTTTGAAGGTCCGGCGCTTAATGCAGTATTTACGGTAAGCACCTAAACAGTAATCTCAACATATATAACAGCTCGAGCCAATTTCACAGATTTTGTCTACCTTCGATTTATCCACGAGACTGATGTATACAACAATAAATATAAAAGCAAGAGGGGAAAAGAAATTCCTTACCCTGAGATTCATTTTGCACCATGGTTGGTTCTTGACATTAATGTCATATACTTTGGCTTTTAAAACAGCAGCAACATAGCATTCATGTCCCTGACGAAAATAAATTATTTCATCCCCCATCTGAGGATAATATGGAGTTTTACGTGGAATAACTTCAGTCAGCCACTCTGAAGGCCTGTACACTTCAGGAAGCTGCTCAATACTTTCGGGAGAACCCACTGAACATTTATTCTGAAAATAATAAATAAAAAATATAAAGGAAACCATAGCGAGATAATCTTTGATAATCTAAATACGCAACAACAAAGTTTGTTTACATAGCACAACTAAGTGCACACAATACCTAAATAGATCAGCTTAAAGGTAAATTCCACGCTCAAAACACCTTTGCTTAGAACGAAAGATGAAGGTCTCAATAATCACGAAGCATATACGCGAGGCCTGTGAGAAAAGTATCTGACCTAATTTTTTTTTGTGCGTATGCGTGAATTTTTTCCCGCCTCTCAATAGCGTCAGTTGCTGGCAATCAGCATTAGAGGGAGGTAGTGTCTTGTGCTCTCGTCGGTTTTTGATTTGAAGGAAAATGACGGAACGACTGGAGCAGCGTTACTGCATCAAATTTTGCCAGAAACTGGGCGACAGCCAGGTGGAAACCGTCAGTCGTCACAGTGGAAGCATTCCTCGTCACCACGAGCAAAGAAGGCCCGCCAAGTGTGCAGCAATGTGAAAGTGATGCTGACTGCTTTCTTTGACTCTCGCAGTGTGGTACGCCACGAGTACGCACCACAGGGTCAAACAATCACCAAAGAGTACTACAGGGATGTCCTCCGTCGCCTACGTAATGCAGTGCGGCGCAAGAGACTGCAGTTGTGGTCAACAGGCAATTGGCGCCTCAAAAACCAAACTTGATTCAGACTTTTTTAGCGAAAAACCAGACTCCCGTGGTACAACAGGCTCCTTACTCTCCTGACCTGGCCCCCTGCGACTTTTGGCTGCTCTCCAAACTCAAGAGGCCATTGAAAGGAACGCGATTTCAGACAAGAGAGGACATTATGGCTGCTCCATTCCGAAAGACGCTTTCCAGGAATGCTTCCCAAGGAGACTACTTTGAGGGCCGAAGGTCGGATACTTTTCTCACAGGCCTCGTACATGTATAAAATTTTCAATTCGAACACAAAATTAATAAAAATAAACGAAAAATTTTCATTTTTTTTTTCCTTCCCCTGCAATCGACAGTGGCACCATGTTTCGGCAAGCTGTGATATCACAAATTGCAAAGGAGTTTCGTAATCGTGGCGTCCCACATTGCAACAAGGGTTATCGGGCATCGCATTTCGGATACGAATATGAAAACCAGAGTGATAGGAACTGTAGCAATTTTGGTAAGAGTGACAGCGCCATACAAGAGCCATTAGCAGAATTCCGCCATTTACAGTACTATGCATTAAGCTGTTGATACGAGATCTCCAGCACTTTACACTTTATTAACCTGGACGCAAAGAAATAAAGTCGAAATTTTCCGTGGAGTTTACCTTTAACGTTTTAAAAAAAGAAAAAAAAAAAAAAAAAAGCATGCAATAAGCTAGATTACCTTTTTAGCAGATTGGTGTTTCTTGTGTTTACTTTTTTGATTCTTGTTATCACTGTTATTTCCTTCATCGCCATCATTTTGGTCGTCATCGTCATCAGTCTCTTCAGTCCTACGTTTTGTAGGTCTTTTTGGTCTTTGTCTTTTAGGAGGTTGTAAATTAATGCCAGCATCTTGAGTCCAGTCGGAATATTCCGTAGACTCGCTACAAAATAAATGGACAAACTTCTGAAGTGCAAGATGTTAAGGCATTTGAAGTTGGATTTAACAGCGTCAGTTAAAAACTTTTGCGTTGCACCAAGCGAGGTTAGTACTTCACAAGCTGAATGATGACAGTTTAACTCCATCGTTAGCAAAACATTTTGATATGCTTTTAACCAAGTGAATGAGCTAATTATCAAACAGTTAAATGGATAAGCTATTTGGACAAACTAATCCGATAAGCTAAGTGGATATGCTATTTGGATAAAGAAATTGGTAGAGACTTTGCAATACAATGAATGGCGAACCTAGTCTGAAACTCTGTTCTCCCTTTATTGTATTGCAAAGTCTCTACCAATTTCATTGCTTGAAGCAATACTAAGGACTCTGTGAAGTCCCAGTTTATAATGATGCTTATTTAAATGAGAATATAGTTCTGAATATTAATTTATTCGTATTTCTGCTTACTACCAGCATTTAATTGTTTATTTGATCATTATTGAACTAAAGACGAGTTACAGAGGAGAATTTATCCCTCTTTTATTAAAATTCTAGAATTGGATAGATAATTTTGTTGTAAGTTAGAATCTCTTTTTTGTCTGAGGAAATGTCTCCCTCTCTTCTTGAGTTTGTTTATTACTTGCGTGTGGAATGCTTTTAGCATCTATCCCTTTTTTCTGAATAACGATGACGGGACTTGTGGGATAAGCCATTGGGGATTGACCCTTCTATTTGAGGCAGCTAGAAGCCTTTTGTAAATTATGACTGGCGAAAGGATGCAAGCCAGCTTGGAAAGGAGAACGAATCGCAGGGGTGAGATCAAAGACGCCCTGGGAGGAAAGTTTACCCCAACGGCAATTAAGAGCAGCAGAAAGCTGACTAATGACCCTCTACCATGCAACACCCGCACATCTGGAGGTTGCAGGTGGGTGTCAGACGATTTGACGTCCATTCAAGACCCCAGAAACAAGCTTTTAGCTTTAGTTTTGACCTTTCCTTTGAACCCCAAAATTCCAGATCTCTGACGACATAATCAATTGCTGATTGGTCGTTGCCAAACCCCTTCTCGAACGAGGGAACTTGTAATTTTGAGAGATTCAGTGTTCTCTGGAATCTTGCATCGTCCAGAACACGAGCGGCTTTTTTCCAATTTCTGCCCTCTCATGTGCGGGCGTACCGAAGCGTAAGTGACGGGGTTGGATCTTGTAATCCGACCGATAGCAACCCTTTTGCTGTCTATGTCCGGCTCACGGGCGTCCGTCATGAAGGGAACATCAAAATTCTTTTAGTTAAAATTTTATTTCTTTAATCTAATCATGGTGCAAAAGTTTAACTTTAATTTTGCTCGATAAACGAGGCTTTTTAATGAAAGTTATCATAGTTGCGACCCAACTTAAATAATGACAGTTTTCCCGTAAAATTCAGTTAGCATTGTCCCCAAAAATGACGCGATCACGTTCGAAGATTCCCATTTGAGCCACAAACATCGGCAGAAGATCAACGAGCCCAAATCCAAAGAAGCAAGACCATTTAATTCGTCAAGAGAGTATGTACTTACTTACTTACTTTTCAAACCCGCTTATCCGTTAGGGTCGCGGGGGCAGCAGCCCTATGGAGGATCTCCAGCGATCGCGATCTTCTGCCATCAGGCGCATGTCCTCCCTGGTAATATCCAAGCGACTCGAACCCAGATTCTCCATGTAGTCTAGCCACCTGGTTCTAGGCCGACCCCTTGGTCTCTTACCCACCGGCTTGGAAAATAACAACTGCCTAGGAAGACTAGTTTGCGGCATCCGTATCACGTGGCCATACCAGCGCAACAGAGATCTCTCAATGCGAAGAAGTAGCGGCTCAACACCTAAAGATTCCCTTATTGTGCTGCTGTACACTCTATCTAGTAGGGTAACACCTGCCACACTTCTCAGGAATCTCATTTCGGCCGCTTGTACCCGCGATCGCACTCTTTCGGTCATTACCCAAGCCTCATGACCATAGGTGAGAATGGGGACAAAGATAGATTTGAAGACGGAGAGCTTGGCTTTGTTACCCAGCTCTCGTTTCGTTACCACGGATCGCCACAGTTCACGTCTGACACAGCTTGCTGCGCCGATCCGAGCATCTAATTCTTTCTCCTGCCGTCCATCACTCGTGAATGCAATCCCGAGATACTTGAATTTCTCCACCTGTCTCAATGAGGCTCCTCTAACATGGAGAGTGCACTGAGGCAGGCTGTCTTGAAAGGACCAGAACCTCGGTTTTAGCCACACTGATCTTCATCCCAGCTTCTTCACATTTGGCTGCAAACCGGTCTAGTGCATGCTGAGAGTACGTATGATCTGTATTTTCCCTTTGGCCATGAAAAAGCGTTTTCCTTTTTATAAAATCTCATTAGTTACATTTGGTTAATTATACTATGGTTCAGAATTCATCTTTATTGTAACCTAATCAAGTTAGCAAATTTAGTGTTCCAAACTCATATTTTAGTCTCCAATTATTTTCATTCTATTTTTTATTATGAATAAATTTCGTTGTTATTGTTAATCAAAACTTGAGTCCCTCATTCTATTCTCGCCCTTCTTGGCACGAACTTGTGTGGAAGAATTACTATGTAAGATTCGGTATTGGGTTTAAATATTAATTGGTAATTAGTTAATTAATATTTTTTTTCCGATAGTAATCGGATGGCGCAGTCGTTTTATAATTATTTGGTTATGGTAATGAAGGTAAAGTAAACCGGACCCTTACAACTCGCTATTTAATGACAGTTGGATAAGCTAAATGGATGAGTTATTGGGATAACCTTATCAAATAGCTAATTGGATAAAACATTTGGATAGCTACACTTATAAGAGAACCGGATAAAAGTAGTCCCGATTTAAGAGCAATTTCTCACGTTCCCCAATATTTCCATTACCGTATTTACCTGAATCGAAGACAAAAAATGGGAGGTCGTCTTAGAATTGGATCTTTACCCCTGCGACCACGTGCGATGGGGGGGGGGGGAGGTGCTTCACTGCAAGAGTCCATTGCTGTTTTCGATCTTTATAGGCAGTAATACAACTATGCCGTTTTCATCAAACATTACATTTCATCCTCTAATAAATAATTAACTTCATTTTGGGTGCGGAGAGAAGCTTTACAAATAAAATAGTTGAGTTTGAAACTCTACTTCGGATCAAATATCGGGTCGAACTTTGAATACATGTGTCGGATCCCATGTAGCCGATTCAAAAATTTATCTCGCTAAAACAAAGCCAAAATCCGTCGAAACCGACTGATTCAATTGTACTAATGAATTTTTTTAGCAGACTTTCGGCATAATTTTGATAAAAAATCAGAAAAAATTTAGCGGGAAATCTGCGAAGTTGGCAATACTGATTTAAGTCGCCATTACTATCCCATTAGTCTTAGCGTTCGGCCATTAGAGGAAAACAAGACCGAGGCGGATAGCCATGGAGTTATCCAATGAAATTGCTTGTTTTCCACGTGCTTCGTAAGAACAACAGATCGCACAACAACTGACTCGAAATTTTGACTATGTCCGATCGACACGGGAACGATGCAGGCATACGTGGCTGGCTTTATTCATTTTAAATTTTCTCCCGATTCGCACGACCCTCGATTCATAACGCAACCGGTCGCGTTAATTGCGACCGATAATCCAAAGCCTTATGAATCGAGGGTCATTCGAATTGGGAGAAAATTTAAAATGCGGGTATGCCTGCATTGTTCCCGCGTCGACCAGACATAGTCAAAATTTCGAGTCAGTCACTGTTGGCTCCAAAACGAGTGTTGCGACGGGCTCAACAGTGATTGAACTGTTGGCTCCTAAATTTCGCGACTGGTCGGACTTTTTAGACACACCCTTAAAGAATTTCAATACTGTGGGAGTACATACACTATATGATCACAAATATCCGGACACATGCACGTTTGCGCTCTAGCCACGATTTCATGGAAATCAATAGGGCGTTGCACATCCCTTTGCCCGAATCACAGCTTCCACCCTTCGGGGAAGACTTTCCACCAAATGTTGGTAGGTACTTTTCGGAATGTTCCTTCGTTCCTCCCGAAGAGCGAGAATTGGTTCAGGTACAGAAGTTGGCCGATGTGATCTGGCCCGCAAGCGTCTTTCCAATTCATCCCACAGACTCTCTATAGGACTGAGGTCGGGACTTTGTGCCGGCCAACCCATTTCTTCGACCCCCGAGTCCGCAAACCACTGCTGTACACGCCTCGCTTTGTGGCACGGAGCATTGTCGTGTCGGTAGAGAAATGGCCAGTTTCCGAAAAATTGCCACAACGTTGGAAGTGCACAGTTGTCCAAAACATTCAGATAACGGTCGGAGTTCATGATTCCTTGCACAGGAACGAGCTGGCCCAGTCCGTACCGTGAAAATGAGCTCCACACCATGACTCCTCCTCCTCCGAACTTGACTGTGGGCTCTGTGCACTCAGGTAAGAAGCGTTCTCCAGGTATGTGCCAAACCCAAACTCTTCCGTCGGATTGCCAGAGTGTGTAGCGAGATTCGTCTATCCACATCACACGTTTCCATTGGTCCATTGTTCAGTTTCTGTGGGCTTTGCACCACTCCAGACGTCGCTTGGCGTCGACCCTGCTGACGTGGGGCTTGTGGGCAGCAGCAGCACGGCCATGGAATCCCATCGTGTGCAGCTCCCTACGAATTGTCACGGTACTGGCATCGTTTGCAGAGGCGTTTCGAAACCCTGTGGCAATTTTTTCCGCCGAGGACTTCCGGTTGCTGCGGGTGACACGACGAAGCACTCGACGGTCTCTGTCCGTTAGTTTCTTGGGTCTACCGGTTCGTTGTTGAACTGTTGTCGATCCCCGGGTCTTCCATTTCATAATGACATCGCCTACTGTTGACTTGGGTATCTGAAGAAGGCTGGAAATGTCACACACGGACTTGCTGCATAGGTGACATCCAACGATGGTTCCACGTTGGAACTCACTGAGCTCTGCCGAACGACCCATTCTAGCCAATGTCCAAGCAGAGTTGTGTCTGAAGGTGTGGGAAGCTATTTAAATGATGTGCAAGTCATTATCATGTGACATTGGGCCAATCGATGATCTGTGAGGGGTGTCCGGATATTTTTGATCATATAGTGTATGTCATAATCAAAGGTCTTAGTTATAACATTTTGTGCTCAGTTTATGCATTCTTTAATGTTTTGTTTTTATTTTTCTTATGTCGTACTAGGTGGTATGTTCCTAGCTACCGGAAGCACTGATCATCATGTGCGTGTATATTTGATGTACAGTGAGAATGGGCCTGAGAAAGTATTAGAGATAGAAGCTCATTCAGTAAGGATTTTTTTTTTCTTTTAAGATTCAATTTTGCGGTTGCGTAAAATACAAACAATTTTAATTGATATTGTTTTTCACAACTTCCTTACAGGATCGTGTGGACAGCATCCAAGTGTCAAATCACGGAGATAGAATTGTCAGTGGTAGTAGGGACGGTACAGCCAATATTTGGCGGTACGAAAGACAAGAATGGAAGTGTATTCAGTTGAAAATGTCGACTGTGTTACCAAAGTAGGAAGTTTTAATTTGCTAAAAACGGATCGTTTTAGATTTTAATTTATCTTCTGAGTTACTTAAAAACGTTAACGTTTGTTTTAGTTCGCCACCAATAGAATTAGACGATAATAAAATTCCAAAATATAAAGTTACAATGGTTAGTTGGGATTTAGACGATAGACACGTTATAACTGCTGTCAATGACTTTTCAATCAAAGTTTGGAATTCCTGGACTGGACAACTTATCCACGTTTTGGAAGTACGTTCTTTTCACGATTCTGTGGTTTTCGTCATTTTATACAGGGTGAATCAAAACATACCTACCAAGATGATAATTTGTTTTACCAAGCAAACAAGCTCGGACAATTTAACCTACAATGCATCTGAACTGACATTTACACTGAGTGAGCATATTATTATGACCACCTTTTGCGTTTAATACTGCGGTGATTCTTCGTGGCATTGATTCCACGAGATGTTGGAAGGTGGTGGGAGGAATCTGACACCATGCCTGATGGATAACACTGTCTAGTTGTGCTAGATTGGACGGTGGTGGATCCAGCCGTCTGATGGTTCGTTCGACTTCGTCCCACAAATGCTCAATTGGAGCGAGATCTGGGGATTGTGGGGGCCACCGAAGTAAGGTAAAGTCCCCCTCGTGTTCCTGGAACCACTTCTGCACAATACGAGCTTTGTGAAGTAGCCATTTCCATTGGGGTACACCATCAACATGACAGGGTGGGCTTGATCGGCGATGATACAGAAATATGCTGTGCCATCCAGACGTTGTTCGACATGTACTAACGGACCCAACGCATGCCAGGAAAACATGCTCAGACCATAGCACTGCCTGCACCAGCCTGAAGGGTTGTACTCGTGCATGCGGGGTCCATGCTTTCGTGCCGTTTCCGCCAGGTTCTCACGAGGCCGTCTGCATGATGTAACTGGAATCGTGACTCGTCAGACCACACAATTTGTTTCCACTGCTCGATAATCCAGTCCTTGTGCTCCTGAGCGAATTGGAGTCGTTTCTGCTTGTTGGCTGCAGACAGTAAAGGTGTGCGGACAGGTCTTCGGCTTCCGTATTCCATGCGATGCAGTGTGCGGAGGACAGTGCATTCGGAGACCATTTTGGAGGACCCCTGATTAAAGTCAGCAGTGATTTAATGCACAGTTGCCCTTCTGTTATCCTTTACCAGTCGTGACTGTCTTCGTTCTGTCGATCATCAACCATCCACGGGTGGCCACAACGCAAACGTTCAGATCCCATCCAGTCTTTAAATACTTTAACGACGGCTGCTCTTGAGCACCCTACAAATGCTGCTGTTTCGCTGATACTCGCTCCATAGCTCCGAGCACCTACAATCATCCCGCGTTCGAAGGTTGTTAAATCGCGTCGTTGATCCATTGTTGAAGAATGGAAAACGTCTACTATTGTCAACGACACTCAGCTTTCCTTTTTATATTGTCCGGCCCACTAGCAACATTGTGGCGACGTCCATGCGCGCGTTTGCATAAACATGTCAGATGGTCATAATAATATGCTCACTCAGTGTATAAAGTATTTTCAATGGCTTTGTGGAGTCGTATTCAAAATTGGTTACCATCTTCGTGAAGACATTTGTTGGAATGGCCAAAACATCACAATTGATACATGCTCCAGCTCAACTAAGGTCTTAAGCCTGTTTCACGATTAAATCAACCGCATTTGTCCCAGTGAATTTGCCTAGGATGCATGTATAGCACCTTCCGCTTGCAAAACGGGTGATTAAACGATTTTCCGTTTCCATTTCACCATGGCCACATTAACTATCTCCAGATTGGTTCGTTCTCAAATGAGGCCACTGACGCGTCCTCGATGGTCTTTCAATTTCGTGTCCCAAATTGGAGGCCGTTCCTCCACAGCAGAGATGAGTTTTTCAAATTTTTTGGAGTCGACTCTCATCCAGTATCGGTATGAAGCTCTCGAGGGTTTCAGTTCGTCCACTTTATCGGGTGGTGAATTGTAATTGCTTGAGCTCCCGGGCACTTGCAAAGTGAAGTAGTCAGTCTGACGAGACTAAACGAACACAATTACACTTAATGTTACCTGAGAAATTGACGTTTAATCTTGGTAGGTAGGTTTTGGGTCGCCTTGTAAAAGTTACCCGAGGCAAATGACATTTTTTGATATTTATTTTCGTGATTTTGTATTATCTTCAGGGTCATGATGATGAAGTATTCGTCTTAGAGCCCCACCCAAGAAACAGTCGACTGCTCCTTAGTGCTGGTCACGACGGGCGCATTTTACTGTGGGATTTATCTGTTGGCAAGATGATCAAAAGTTTTTTCAATAATATCGAGGGTCAGGGACACGGAGCTGTATTCGATTGCAAATTTTCTCCAGATGGGACGATGTTTGCTTCCACCGATTCTCATGGCCATTTAAGCATATTTGGTTTTGGGTCCAATGAAAAATATAGGAAGGTAAGCTTATTTCTTATACTAACGTCATTCCGTTATCTCACTTTGACTGTATCTAAAGGCTGGGTGGGTTTAGCGAGATTTGAAAATACAGTCGAACCTCGTTATTACGAATCTGGTTAATACGAATTTTTTTGTCGGTAAGGTCCTAGTGAATGCTATTCTTTCATTCCTGGATTATGCGAGGGAGGATTGAAAAGTAACGCAGAGCAAATTGGTAGCAACATTTGGTAGCAACGTCAGCTTGTGAAGAAGAACAGCTGTTTGTGGGCCAGAGGAAAAAGTGCGAGTGAAATCCACAAGAAATGTTGGTGGGGGTATGATGCTGATTCTTCGAAGAGCGCTGACGAAGCATAATGAGAAATTTGGCTGGGAGGTGCTCAAAATATTCACCCTGCAGTCTAGACCTCGCACTATCTATCACCTCTTTGGACCAATGAAGAAATTCCTAGGAGGTAAGTTCTTTGGCTCAGATGAAGAGGTAAACTCAGCTGCGTGCAAGTGGCTATACAACCAGAAAAAAGTATTGAATCTGGTGCCAGGTGGCGAGAAATGTGTCGAGAGATTTGGTGCTTATGTCGAAAAATAGTTAAAGCTGCAGCTTTCTTGTGCATTTGTTTCACTTTTGCTTATTATTAAAAACGTTGCCGCAAAATATTGTTTCACTTTTCGATCCTCCCTCATGAATCCGAGATACTATGAACAAAATTTTGAGTTCCCTGAAATTTGTAATAATGGGGTTTGACTGTATTAATTCTTTAAAACCTACGTTTCTTTTAAGTTGTTTGATGAAATTGAGAATTGAGTCACTCTGTAATATAGGGCCGAGTCAAAATTGGTTTTGAAAATGGAATAGCAGGCAAACTGTGACAGGACCTCATTACCGCAACACTATTGGTTTGTGTAAATTCCTTGTACAACTGTTTTACTGTATTCGAATGAGTTGACTGGCATCGTTGGACATCTGCGCTCGGCCATGACTGCATCAAACTTGCAGGCCGTTATGAATGTCATTACGTGCAGTCTGAAACTATGGGTTCACAAAGCACAAGAAAACTTACAAAAACAAATACCTGACCTCAGATACAAAGGAATCGAGTCAAAAACTATGGACACAACTATACAAAGAAAAATAACCCCGAAAATACTATTCCACATAATAAATTTTAATGACTCAGATGTACATTTCGGAAACAAAGTTTCCATCATTAATGAGTAAAGCACAACAAGAGAAGCCCAGTATTTATAATACACTGAGTTAGCAAAACTCATGGGATAGTTACTTAATATCTGGTCGGGCCACCTCTGGCCCTGTGGAGTGCAGCAATACGGCGTGGTAGTGAGTCTACAAGTCCCTGGTACACTTCTGGAGGCAGTTGACACCAGATAGTCTGCAGAGCCCAAGATAGTTGCTGCCCGTTCGTGGGTGGAGGATCCAGTGCCCGGAGCCTGACTTCAACAGTATCCCAGATATACTCGATGGGATTCATGTCAGGGCTCCAGGCTGGCCAGCTCAGTCATTGGACCTCTCCTGCATGCTCCTCGAACCATTCGCGGACAACATTGGAGCGATGTGGTGGAGCATTGTCATCTTGAAAGACTGCTACGTCGTCAGGGTGTTGAAATGTCAAAAACGGGTGCAGTTGGTCTCCGATGAGTTGACGATACCGTGGACCATTCAACGTTTGGTCCAGGATAACCAGAGGGCCCATTCCAAACCAGGAAAATGCACCCCAGACCATCACTGACGCCCCACCACCCTGCACCACCACCTGTTGGCATGCGGGATCCATCGTTTTGTGAGGTCTACGCCACACACGGTGCCGCCAGCGTTGTACAGTTGATATCGTGACTCATCTAACCACATGACGTTACGCCACTGTTGCAGAGTCCAGCCAAGATGGTTGGTGGCAAATGCACGCCGGAGTGTCCGATGACGCTGGGTAAGCATTGGCACCCGTGTAGGGCGATGGCTGCCAAACCCGAGGGCATTGCTTGCTATTCCATCAGTCCTTTATAGGACATCTTCTATTTAAGTATTATTTTGACTAAAGTTGTATACGAGGTCTGTTCAAAAAATACGTAGACTGTTTGAATTGCGCGGGCCCTATTGGTCCCAATCAAAATCGCTTGGTGTCGCCATCTTCTGACAGATCTGCTGATTATAAGGCAGTTTTTTGATTGCAAATATCAGTATTGGTTGATTAGCTACG